>CAMZMU010000095.1:29569127-29684966 GCA_947311845.1 Poa pratensis
AATGCTGTAATGTCACAATTTGTTTGCTACGAGGTTTCCGACGAAACTACGGCGATATCTCCTCAGACTTTATTAAGCAAGCTTATATTTGTTTGAAATTATGGTGATTTTGTTGCAAATGTATACGCAGCAAAAATTTTTGTTTTAATCATTTTTTATACCATCATTTCTTAAAACGTGTGCCGGAAAGTCACATGGCCACAAAGGGAAAAGTCACGTGGTAGCATCACACGACCACCATATGAAGGCAACAACATGGAAAGCTGGTAGCAGAAGCGACAACGACGTGATGAAACAGTGATTTATTCTGACCATAGCTAATAGTACGACCGATCCGCCGTTCTGCAGAATTTGGCGACACGCGCGTCATGGACGGGTCCAAGGAAAGCGACGTTTTTTATTTATCTGCATGCAACGCAGGGCAGCGGATCCAATGGCCATAGAATTTCCATCGACGGCTCTCCACCCGGGGATCGTCGCGTGAGATCCCCCGGGGCGCTTAGTGCTGCCCTAAATTCTATCTACAACACTGCGGAATTTTCTCATTCGTCCAAATGTCACTCAGTTTTTCCTCGCTTCGAAGAAATACAATTGGAATTTTGCAGCAAGTACAGATTTGCCACTTCCGATCGGGCATTGACCGTGTAGCAGATTCCAACATCGTGCGCTTTTTCTAATATTGACTATCTTACCACTAGACCCACCAGCAAATTAGAAACAGAAAAAAAACCTCTTTCCCAACTGATCCCACATCTCTTTCCCAATTTTTCTCTCATCCTCCTAATTCTATTTGAATTATACTACAAAATATACATTGCTTTATTTTATGCTGAATTTATATATATTTCTTACTATTTTATGCTAAAGTACATTCGAAATTGGTGGCATATTCATAGAGGAAATTGCAATGAACTTTACTCCAAAATATAGAATCTAAATTGTTCTGAAATCAGCACATCATTTGGAAATCACAAGAATACAATATATGAAATCTATACCCAGTGCAAAATTTCGGCGGTATATCAGAAGCAAGATTTTTTGAGTGGTCTTTAAGTGTATCGATAAGTTCTCGGCACTATTTGCAGAATTTATCGTTATACTTTTCTTTTAAAAGAACCCCCCCCCCCCCCCCCCCCCCCCCCACACACACACACACACACACAAAAATGGGGAAAAGCAGGTCCTGATCTCACCTAATTTTTCATGTGTGGCGCTGTGGGCAGCTGACCTGACGCTTACTTCGGACCTGCTAATTAAAGTGGAAAACGATATACTATTTGAAACTAGTTTCAAAAATTAAGAACTCGTCCATTGGAGTTGGTGAGATCGGCTTAAAAGGCATGGACCTTTGAGTGTTTGGGAACGAGACGCACGTGGCCTGCTTGAAAAATATCTGTCTGGCCTTATCTCTTCTGGTCTTGCTTTAGCTGCGTAGCTACCTGGGTTGCCGTTTTGGCGCTTGAACGGACGTTGCGAGAGAGGAAGAAGATGTGGTGGCAATATTTCAACGGGGTCCTTGAGTTTTTGGCAAATTACAGTTGAAATATTGCCACCACATCTTCTTCCTCTCTCGCTACAGTGCTGCGGCTCTTCAAGCTTTTGTGTATCGTCGTTGCAATTTCCACTCCGGATCACTACTCCCTCGCGTGCCAGCCCATTCTTGCTTGACTTCCCATCTATCTTTAGATAGGCCCCACTTTTAAACTCAACTAGCAAAAGAAGAACTTTTCCTCCGTGTTCACTCCGACCCCAATGTTTGTCCAGCTGGTATGGCACCTTTTCCTCTATAGCTAATGACTATTGTCTTGTGGAAAAGAGGATAGCCTTCGGCCACTCAATCGACTGATGCATATAGTTAAATTCCGTGGTGCGATCGGACGGCCTGCGTTTGAAGGGCGACGTGGATAGCGGGACGGGGAGTGATTCTGACGAACTTTTATATATAGTAGGGATACTACTTCTGTCCTTTAGTATGAACTACCAAAACGTTTTATATTAAAATACAAAGTATATTATTCAATATTCAAAATTCAAGCATAACCACAATAATCAACATAAGGTTGTCACTCACATAAGGATGTGCTTTTCATTGAGTAACTAGTGTGTGCATGAGTAAATAATCTCCAAAGATTTGTTTTTTTATCAGTAACAATATATTTACTGAAAAGCCACAATAATCAACATAAGGTTATGACCCCCATAAAGATATGCTTTTTTTATTTGTGATGGAATTACTCGTAGCCAAGTGCCAAATACTACCTCCATTCTAAAATATAAGGCGTATTTCGTTTCCTTTGACCAAGGCTTTGACCAACAATTAGTCTATTAATATGTACTTTATGTGACATAAAATTGATATCATTGTATTCCTAATCAGAAGTACTTTACTTATGATTATGATTTATACACATGAATCACATGTTAAATGCGTAATCTTTGGTCAAAGTCTCAGTCAAAGGAAACGAAATACGCCTTATATTTTGTAACGGAGGTAGTATATTTACCATCCCCATAAAGATATGGTTTTTTATTTTGTGATTGAATTACTATAGCCAAGTGTCAAACTAGCGGCAACTAGCGTCTGATACTAAGCAATGTGAAAGTAGTAACTGCTCATCCGTTTCAGATTGTAAAATATTTGGATATTTTAATGTGTATTATTCAAATGAATGAACTATGCACTGGCGTATAGATAGACGCGAATCGGAAGAATGCTAAAACATCATAAGCTATCATACTGATAGTCATTTCGATTGTAAATGATATTGACTCAGATTTATCTCAATACGGATGTATGTACACGTATTTTAGTATTTAAATACATTCATATTTAGATAAATTTGTGCCAAGCATTTTCGATCGGGGGAGTACTATGCAGTGTGAGGGGTCTTATGGCGGTGGAATGGAATCTCGTATGGAAAAAATCACCAGACACAATATTTTCTTTTCTTGAACAAAACCCTTTTGCTTTGCTCCAGAGGAGCCCTGAGCCGTACGAAGCTACACTATCCAGCCTTATAAACTGCATCGCCAAAGTCCAAAGGGCACCAGAGGGGGACATGGCGATAACATTGTTTAATCACTCGCTAGCATTAATCAACACGGATGTAATCTCCATAGATCGGCATATTCCTACGGACCCATGCCACCCCAGCTCCGGTGCCCAATCGCAGCCCGTCACCTCCAACGCCCATAAAACAAGAAGCCGCGCGCGGCAGCAACGTTGACCCGCCCAATCTAAGGATTTGAGAAGCTGCGGCTCGACATCGATCGCAATCCAATCCACTTCTACCCATGCATGCGCACCGGCGGTAGCATTTCGTCTGCTTCTTGTCGCCGTCGTCGAAGTGTTTGTTAAGCTGCGTTGTTGGTGGGTTGTAATGGTGGTGGGGATGGAGGTCGACATGGAGGGCGTCCTCAGCGGGGAAAGCTTCAGCCTGTGCCTCAGCGACCGTGACGGCACGAAGGAGCGGATCGCGCGGGCGCTGCGGTTATACAAGGAGGCGGCGAACGGTGCCGGCAACGGCGCGCTGGTGCAGGTGTGGGCGCCGGCGGCGGTGCCTGCGCAGGACGGGGAGCGCCGGCGCCGCGTGCTGGCCACCCGCGGGCAGCCCTTCGTGCTCCCCTCGCGGTGCCGCCGGCTGCTCCAGTACAGGACCGTCTCCCTGGCGCATGTCTTCGCCGTCGACGGCGGCGACCACACCTGGGAGGAGCGCGGGCTGCCGGGGCGGGTCTTCGACGCGCGTGCGCCGGAGTGGACGCCCAACGTGCAGCTCTATGGCACCGGAGAGTACGCGCGCATGAGCTACGCGCTCATATACGACATCCAGGGCAGCCTCGCCCTCCCCATCCTCGACCCCGCCGACCCGCGCCGCTGCATCGCCGTCCTCGAGCTCGTCTTCACCGCCGCCCCCGTGGCGTGCTTCGCCGCCGAGGCCGACAAGCTCTGCAAGGCCCTCCAGGTCAGCTACCCATCCATCTCTGTCCACCGCAACAACTAACTACTGCTCCATCTGAAGAAATGTTTATCTAGCTAGTCGCCATCATGAATCTTTCAAAGCTTGCACGATTATCTTCTCTAGGGGTTGTTTTGAGTAACACCATTTCGTGGACTTGTATTCATGCAGGCAGTGTCATTGAGAGGTTCAGAGATCTGCCACCCCGTGTCAACCGAGGTGCGTGCCCCGACATGCGATCTATGGGTACCCCTATGTCGCACACAAATTCTCTGAAATGTTTGGGTGAACTGATTGATTACTGAATGTAAATCAATATACTTGTACCCGAACCCTTTGAACTATGAGTATACATGTCACACTTGTTTCCTCTTCGGCTTAGCGTTTTAGGTGAACCGGCTTGGTCGATGCATGCATGGAACTGAATACCATAATTCATAATCGTATGAACTTGTTGAACATATGTCACATATTATTTTTTATCTTAGTCTCTTTCGGGTGAACTGGCTGGGATGCACAAAACTTAACATTGTGATGGGATGCTTGGGGAACAAAAATGGTTTTTGCTACAATCCATTCATGCTCATCTAACACCAACAATGCAATGCCATTTGAGTATATGTTGCACATTTTCATTTCAGCTTTCGAGCTTTAGCTTTTGGGTGAACATGCATGAAACTTGCAAACAAAATTTGCTTTTGTTATAATCCATTTGTGTTCATGTCTACCAATCGAAAGATATTTCTTGATTCTGAACATCTAATGCAGATATGTAACTCAGAGGCGACTCACGAAGCCATGTCGGAGGTGTCAGAGATCCTGGCCGCCGTCGGCGAAGCTCACGAGCTGCCATTGGCACAGGCCTGGGTCAGGTGCCAGCGCTGCAGCCAGAGCAGCGCTGACGACAACCATGAGCATTTATCCCTGACGACGGCCGGCGCTCCGTTCCATCTCGCCGCCGACGCCGTGAACTACGGCGTCTTCCGTGAGGCCTGCACCGAGCACCACCTGCGGCGGGGCCAGGGGCTCGTCGGCGAGGCGGTCCTGGAAGGCAGCCCGCGGTTCTGCACCGACGTATCCAGGTGCTCCAAGGACGCCTACCCGCTTGCGCACTACGCCCGCATGCATGGCCTGGCCGGCTGCCTCGCAGTGCCGTTGCGGCTGCCGCGGTCCACCATGGACGACGGCCAGGAGGATGAGGAATGCGTGGTGCTGGAGTTCTTCCTCCAGCCGGAATGCAGGAGCGCCGCGGAGCAGAAGGCATTGGTGGACGCCATCGTCACCACGATCCGGGAGCAATGCTCCGGCGGTAGCTTGAATGCGACGGCGATGAACAGCCTGCAAGATTTTTCTGTTGAGGCCATTCTTGCGGATATTGATGCTGCCAGTGAACTGAATGGCCATGGAGACTATGATGCTAAGGATTCAGAAGAGGAGGATGAGCATCATCCGGCCACAGAAGTCCCGGACGGTGGTCAAGAGGCAAGCATCCATGACTCAGAGCAGAACGGAGCCGAGGATTGTGTACGGCCACCGGAGATGATGAAGAAGAAGACCGGGCGGAAGGCGGGAAAACCTGTCAGTCGGAAGGTGCTGGAAGGATACTTCTCAGGGAGCCTGAAAGACGCCGCGAGGAGCCTCGGCGGTAAGAACATCTTGCACACAAATTAACCCAGTTGAACATCACAATTCACAAGAATTTAAATCGAACAGAGCTTAGCGAAACTTGTCGTAAATGTGGATCCTGAAAGTCTGAAACTCTTCTTTTTGCAGTGTGCCCAACGACGATGAAGCGCATCTGCAGGCAGCATGGCATATCGAGATGGCCATTTCGGAAGATCAGCAAGGTGAATCGGGCCCTCGGCAAGATCAGGCGTGCCGCCATCGAATCGGTGGATTGCTCACCGAAGAAGGCCACCGCCTCTTCGTCATCTCACCGAGGACCAGCGCCCCATCTGCCATGCCTGTCAAGTGCCCTAGGAGACGACACCTCCTCCCAGGGTTCAAGCCAAGATCCTCCTTTCACCAAAACCACATTGGGCAAATCTTTGCTGCAGCACAGCAATGGCATGGCTGGGGAGTCGGTGACCATCAAGGCGAGCTACAGAGGGGACATCATCAGGTTCAGGGTACCATACTCAGCTGGCGTCTCGGCGGTGAAGGAGGAGGTGGCCAAGAGGCTGGGCCTAGATGCTGGTGCCTTCGACATCAAGTACCTGGACGACGATCATGAGTGGGTTCTCCTCTCTTGCGATGCCGATTTCCAGGAGTGCCTTGATGTTGCCCCAGCACTACCACCGTCGGCGTCGGCGGCTATGAGTGGCGGAACAGGAGTGGTGCCGCCAGTTGTCAGGTTGATGGTCCAGGAGCTAGCTGATAGCCTTAGGAGATCTTTTGGTAGCTCAGATTAGCTGCAGATTTACTTCTAATGCCTTAACCATATGGCTGTTGCTGATCAGGTTTGTCACTTCCTTGACGTGCTTTGTAGTCAGGTAGAGCTTTCAAAAGTTCTGCAGAGTCATTTTGTAAGTTTGTATACACATGATACAATATTGAATAAGAATAGAAGAGATGGAGTTATATTGATTAAAGAGTACTTTACATGTAACAATAGTTCCAAACTAATTTGATCATCTTCTACTCACATGGGATAATGATCCTTTCGTAAGTGCCTTCAGTAGATCAGCTGAAAGACAACACTACACAGATAGCATGCAGACCCAGTCGAACAAATAGGGGTTTGCATTTCATACAACACGAGTTTTGTGGGAGAATACCCATGGTAGTAATTTGGTAGAGTACTAAGAGACAGCGAAAATCTGCTATTCCACGACAAGTTTATTGTTCTGTGTCAATCCCTCGCCAGCAACCGGGTATTCCGATGACAGTTTCCACTCCCCGTCCACCAAGAACTTGATCTCATAGCTTTATTATACAGACAAATAAATATATGAATATGTTTTATTTAACGAATCAGAGTGAGCATGGGCATCATCGCAAAAATGACAAAAACATACCTCCCAGGTCTAAGCCTCAGAGTCGCAGAGAATCTCGCATAGTATCCTGAATATTCCCTGGACATTGCCTCGCCATGGGACCAGCCATCGAAGGAGCCCATAATTTGCACATGCTGGTATGAATTGTATATACATGTAGTTAAGAACAAAGCAAAAAAATGAGACTGATGAGAAGCAGACACATAACAAATTATTTTACTATACAAACTGAAAAGGACAAATTTAGCAGTACAAGACTTTATTTCCATACAATCATTCCTCGAAACCATTTGTTTACCTCAGCCATGCCAACCCAGTATACAGAGATTTCTCGAGGTCTTAAAGACTCAACATCCTTTATCTGTACCATAACCTTTTCATGAACAGCTGCATGGAAGCAAATACTAGTTTCATCTATCATTCGATTTCACATAAAGTCAACTTGGAGCATTGCATGCTCGTAGCGAATAGAAGTAATATTTGAGCATGGTTCTGGATACTGTTACGCTACTGCATGTCACAAAAAAAGGGTGTACTATAAACATTTGATGGCACTTGTCACAGGTTAGCAAATTTAGATATCGTTGGCATGCCAATCTTTCTTTACACAAGGGATGAAAACACACTAAAGACTGCTCTGCACATTTAGCTGCTGTAAGGCTGCAATCAGCATGAAGTTTCTCCAATATTATTAGCGTGAAGATGGAAACATATTGATGGCCAAACTTAAATCTGAGGAATCATAAATGCTAGCAAACAGAACATCAAATCACAACAAATTTCCTAAAAAAAATCACAACAAAAATGCAGTTTATTATCACTGTCAATCTACCTACTTTACACATCAACACATCAGATTTTTCATGTCACGACTGACGACTCACAACATGATAGTGAGAACAAGAGTTATAAATGGCAAAGGATAGTCATCACTGCCTGCTTATCCATCCGAGTCAACGCTGATGCTAGTGGAAAAGTATTAGTTGACTTATTATAAAGACCTAACAGGTTAACAGAACAAAGGATTAAATGAATCAGATATCATTATTTTACAGTGGGTGGGCCGCGAATTTCAGGTCAGTAGGTAGGGAGTACTATCACGAACTGGCTATCCCATCGGCCTAAGACACCAGATCAACAGAAAAGAAATGTTGATTGCAAATGGATTGCACCTGGGTCATGGCTATTCAACAATTATTTGTTCAACCCAATGGAGACATGGCCTCAAGGACAGATATTCAGCATTGGTTTTTAATTCAGTGGGCTACTTTGACGCAAAGTTTGCCAAGTGAGCTGGTGTAATTATGTCTAATGTCTTTCCAAAAAGTAATAATGTCAAATGTAATGATGTGGAGCCTCTATAATGCCAACAATAGCTCATTGTGATACATTACCTTCTAGCCTCGAGAGCAGATGAGACTGAATATGTTTTCCATTTATCTTCCTTGACCCTGACGGAATATCAAAATTAGCAATCTCTTCAGCTAGGCCAACCAAAGTCTGTGAACATACAGAGAAAGTTAAGGTGTAATAAGTATTCTGAGTAAGAACATCAAAAGTGCTGGTTACTTATATGATCGAAACACAATATTGCAGAACACCAGGAAGAAAAACATTGCGACACATCCAGTTCTAAAAAGAATAATATAAGAGCTTACAATATTGTGCAAAGTGAAGGCTGCACGATTGTAAGGAGAACTGGTCAGCAACAAACCATTAGTAAACACAGTCGCCTTAAAAAAGTGCAGTTTTCTTTTGAATGATCACATAAAGGACTCAAACATGTATTTTGTTGATCTACAAGACACAAAAGGGGCCAAAACAATTGTAACACGAGACTACCAGACAAAGATTATGCAACTTAATTAAGCATAACCCATTGAACAAATCAAACAAGAGAATGCTTACCTGCAGTTCAAGTTCCAAAACAGCAAGTTCACTTCTGAACTTCACAACTGCATCATCCTTTATTTGCGACTGCAGAACATAAGATCCAGTTAGTAATGAATTCGTTCTGTAGATAGAAATGGCATCTTGCAACTTTTACATATCAACTCTATATCCCAGGCTGCTGTCTATACAAAACGTACTTTTCCTACAAAATTTGATTGATCCATGATGACCTTCAGTTGGAAACCAGTTAAGCCGCTGCTAACATTTTAGATTTTAACATTTAACAAACGAGTGGCAGAAGAGTTTTAGACGTGATACGTCCCGGTTAAAAAGACAACCTAACTGACCTACATTAAGGTTACAAATCCATTGCCTAGGTAGACATCTACTTTGAATTTATCGTCTAAAGGAACATGTCAGTAGCCTGGTGGTAGCAAGGGCGTTTAACCTCCTCACATACCCAGTTAGTGTCCTAGGACTGAGTTGGGTTGTCCGAGATCCTGGCATTTATATTATTAAAAGAAGAATCTATGAGTGTCTATATGCAGTTCTTCAACAGAATAAGAAACTATTCCTCTGAAGGCCAGTCATACTCATACAACAGCAGAATTTACTATGATCAAGTATGTGATGGTGCAATCTGATATACTGTTTTATGATTTCAATAACAAACCTGTCTCTTGAGAAAACGGTTGTGTTGATTTGCTTCACTTAGCTTCTTCAAAAGCTTACTCCGTTCTGTATCAGCCAAAAGAGATTTCAACTACAAATTACAAGAGAGAAGATTAATCAGTCGCAGCTGCCTCGTTTTACAGATACCAATCATGTGTGACCAATGTAGCTTAAGCGCCCACGTGTACAAGCACAATTGTTTTTCCCCTTCCAGAAGTAGTATTAAGTGTATGACTATCTGCCAGATATATAAGAACAATTCTTGCTCCACTTTCAATAAACAGAATGTACCGGCTTTCAGTTTTTGTGGGGAACACAATAGACCTGCTGATTCATTAATAAGTGGTATAGGCGCTCAGATTGATTAACTGCACAGGTGAAACCAAAATATAATACCGAGTTCGACAGATACCTCGTTAGAAGTCAGCTGTTCCCTTTTCTGCCCTGGTGAAAACGATGTCGAGTTCGAGGGTGCAGACCCGTTCTCTAAATCCAAACTTGCTGCAAAAGATCTCCAGCATGAACGTCTTCCAGCAACTGGTCTCATGGGATACGCCACCGTAGCGACCTTGTGGCACTGGCTAGAGTTTTCATAAGCTGTATAATAGCAGAGAGCCCTTCTGGGAATCCATTGCTTCTCACACGCGGGCTTACTTGCGGCGAAACTCGCAGTCAAGCATTCCATAGCAATTCCTGCGGGAAAATAAATAATTCAGTATAGCTTCCAATCAAAACTGTGAACAGAAGTATAAATCTGCGGTCGCTGGCGAGCGGTAACTGCATTACAGCAAAATTAACTACACAGAGCGTTCGGATGACAACGGCGTCAGACCCACATACAGACTGACGAAACTACATGGAACCAGGCAACATTCCTGACGGAAAACCTCACCATTTTTCTGAAACCCCACACATATACTGTTGGCTGGCTCCAGAGTCCATTTCAGGCTAATCCTGAACCTCTAGAACTGCGCCCCCACGGATCAATCCCGTTTCCCGTCCTCTAGAACTGTTGGCTGGCTCCTAATCACGACACGGCCGCGCCGGGAACTCGCGCCAACCGGCCGATTTCGGGGGGAATCAAGCGGGGCACGGTACGAACCTCGCGGAGAATTCCGGGTGCTTGGGACTGGAACGCCGGAGATCGGACGGAGGCGGCGGTGGAGGAGGAATCGAAAGGGAGAGCCGGAGCGGAGTGGAGTGGGGAGGGGGGACGAGAAACGCTCGCAGTTCTGTACTTCGTGACTCGCGAGGTTGCAGCCACGGATTTATTATTTTTCCATTTTATTTTTTGTTTTTGGCTGTTGTGCGACAAGGCCCTTCTGGGATATCCTATTCGCGATGAGATACCAGTAACAAATGTTCTGATTTTTCGAATAACTAGCACGGTGGACCTCGTAACTGCGAGTCCATCATCTATGGCCAGTTGAAACTTGGAAGCGACCAAATATACATTGAAGATCCATATTATGCGATTACTAGTTGACTGCCCGTGCGTTGTGACGGAACAAGTACTGTCGTTATGTCCCAAGAATAAGGAAGACAATGATCGAGCGTAACCAAATATTATGATTAACGAATTGTGGGTGCAAAGGACATAATCTCAGATTGTACATAATGTGCATGAATCATAAAAAACGAAAGCATAATGGCTTCTACTGATTCAACATCATACGAGTTACAAATATTTTCTTCCATCCGGATGCAACCAAGAAGAGTGTACTTCTAGTTAATGTGAGAACATAACGAAACTTCAGGTACATGAAGAGTACAGGAAACTGCAGATCACCCATAGATTTTTCCTTGTGGAAGGAAACCTCTATCGGAAATGAACAAATAACAAATGACCACTCCCAGATTTTTCCTTGTTTCCATTAGCTTTTTCTTCTAGTAAAAACATGATCTTCAGTAACTCCCTTGCCTGAATAAACAGAAGTGTCGCAAGCATTCAATGGCATACCTATTTCATATTCTTGACCTGAGGGCTAACACATGCAAAGGAAATCTTGGCGCACTCCAAACTTTTTGCAATGCATTGCACCGAAAAGGATCTTTATCAGCCACTTAAGAATGACATATGTGAATTGTGCCAATCACCGTCATGTATTATTTCTGCCAAAGCTCTGAAAGACACATATCGCCTAAACAACAGTTGCACACGTATCAGGTCGGAAGCAAATCAGGGTGTCTCAAGCAATTCACTTGAACTAAGAAATTACTTGAACTAACTAATTTCACAGCCAATCTTTCAGCAACTCACCCTGCTCGACCTGCAACTTGGGCTTGACGGCGTGGGCGGTCTGGAGGATGGCGCCCGCCGGCTTCTTCCACTGCATAAGGGCAAGCGATGACGACGGGCACGGCAGCAGAGCAAGATGAGAACCAGGATGTGAGCCAAGAACGACGAGGCCATACCTTTTTGTACCGATTGCAAGAGGCGACCATGTCAGCGAGCTCCATGATCTCCGCTGACCGGCGGTCGCTATTTGATCTTGCCGACGGTTGCCAGGTGACCACGCGTGGCGGGTGGACGAGGGATCCGACGTGGTGGAGACGAGGGATCGGAGCAGCGGTTTCCAGCGTCGCGGCCGGTGCCAGCGATGCCGCTACGGAGCCGGGGCCAGCGGAAAGCTCGACGGTGGGCTCGGCCGCATACAGGAGCAAGGAGAGGCGGCGGACTGGGAGTCCTGGTCGGGACTCGGGAATTGGAATACGCCTTTTTTTTTCTCCCTGGCTGTTCGTGGGTCTGAGAGAACGGTTTTCTTTACGAGTTATGTTCGTGCAACCGGTTCTTCCGTGCGGGACTTGAGCGTTGAGGGGGAGTGACGTACCGCAATCACCATCACCACCGTCTTCGCTTTAATCTCTAAATACCCGTGCGTTGCTACGGGCGACGGAATTTAATGACCAACCAAATATTCCCGCACGTTGCTACAAGTTGACATTTAATGAATATAAAATTTACAAGTTGGTTCTCGTAGTTGTTACATGCCCAAAAATGATCCTAACAAACTGTATTGAACTATTTTTTACCACAAGAAATTAGCGGGCTATAATTATGAGATTGTCATTTTCGATATTAATTATGTATTGAACCGGCGAGGCGCGGTGGCTCAGTTCCGAGTACTCCTGCAGCTACGACGTCTCGGTCTCTCGAGTCTGGACGCGCCATCTCAACAACTACAAATCGTAAATGGCACATTAGAGTTGATCATTTAGAATCTGAACATTGCCTTTGAGAAGCTCTTCAGAGAAACATGTTCATGAACTTGAAAACTAACATAACGTCCAGATTGCTCATCAATAAACAGCCCAAATGAATTAGCTAATGAAACTTTCATATGGCTCATAAAATAGGTCAAACTGAATATAGCTTATTGCCTTTTTCTTTTCAACGATGTCAAAGAAATCCTAAATCTCAAGCAAGAAACACTCTTCTAACAGTGTGCAGCCAGAGAAGACAATCTTCTATGATATCCTAGCTGAATTTGGTATATAAAAAAGAACATTAATCAGATTTTCCCAAACATAACCTGAAGTGCAGCAAGTTTAATCCTTCTTCTTTTTACAGTATTCATCATCTCCTCTATATTTTCACTACGTTAAAATAATTTTTAGTCTGTCAAAAAAATAGGAAGCTTCAATATATGACAGAATATAACGCAATCTTCTTAGAGTGATCATGATTTTCCATTATAGGTAAAGGTGAAGTTAAGCAGCTGAGTAAATGCTATCTGAGGTCTCTTGGAGAATAATTAAGCACCCAAAAACCTTGTCAATCTATTCTATTCTAATGTTTCTACGAAAACGTAATGAACAAAATTATGTCAACAACAGCCTTACAGTTACATGTGGTGGATTTACAGCAAAACTTTCCATCCTGCAGTCAACTTATCTTCCAGACTTCCCATGAGACAATATGTCTTGGAAAGCTTTCACTTCATCACCTGAGTAGGAAGGTTGTCTCTCAGTAACGAGCTTTAGTATCTCTCTCGCATTCCTGTCCTTTCTAATTGCCATAAGGCCTTTCAGCAGATGGTGAATGGTATCAACACTCGGAAACCAGTTCCTCTCCATGCTATCCTTACACAGCCTGAATGCCAAATTGAATTCCCTCCGCTTACACAGGTAATGCACCATTGTCTGGTAAATCCTATCGTTTGGCTTGCATCCCCTCCCATGCATCGCGCCAAAGACCGTCTGCGCCATCTCATGCTCACCCATCAGAAAAAAACCCTTAATAACTAAGTTGTATGTGATCTCATCTGGTCCAATCCCTGCTGCATACATCTTCCGTACCAGATCGTTTGCCTGCCAGCCCCTTCTCCTGTTGATCAGAAACTGGATCCTTACATTGTAACTGGAAAGTGTGGGCATGCAACCCCTCAACCTCATGAGGTTCCACAGGCCATCCCCAACCTCACGCTGGCCACTCTTATAGAACGCAGCCATCAGTGTATGTGATGACATCCGGCCGCACTCCTTCCTTCTCCATCTCCGGCATTATCCGGTAGGCTGCACGCAGTTCCCCCATGTCGCACGCCATCTTCACCACGGTGTTGTATGAAACGTCGTCCAGCTCAACCCTGTACCTGGCCGACGCCTCGTCCAACAGCTGCCAGACCTCATCAAGGAGCCGTGATTGCATCAGCACCTTCATCGTGGCATTGAGCGACTTGGCCGTGCGTGGGCACCCGTACATCTCCATCTCCATGAAGGTCCGCAGCGCATGGTCCGGCATCCGGGCCTTCCCGTACAGGCCTATCAGACCCTGACCACGAACCCCTCCCGCCTCACCTGGGGCAGCGCCTTGTGCTGCTCGAGGATCTTCTCCACGAGGTCATTCCGTCGAGCACCTGCCAGTCGCCCCACCGCGTCCTCGAAGGCGAACCGGTTCTCCACCAGGACGCGGTTGTCCGCATTGTCCCTAAAGAGCTCGTAGAGCCGCACTGGGTCCCGCTCGCCCTTGATCCTGACCAGCACCGGCGTCTCGGCGTCCGTGGACGGCGCCGCGGCGGTGGCGGGCGGAGAGGGGGCTGGCGGCGGGTCTTGGAGGCGGCCACCGCGGCGCGGCAGGCGGCAATGGTGGGGAAGTCCGGCGGCAGGGAGGTCGCGCGCGCCGAGAAGGGGCGGCAGTGGGGGTGGGAGAGGCCGGCGGCGATGACGGTGAGCGCGACGGCGTCGAAGGCGGCACAGAGCTTGCGGATGGCGCCCAGGGATAGCATCTGATCCGCGGGATCCCGCGGCGGGGCGGGCCGGTCGCGGCCAGCGGAGGGCGCCTGGGTCTTGGGAGTGGTAGGTTGGGGTCAGGACGGCGGCGTGGAGGTTGCCATGGGCGGGGGGAGGACCCGCGCGACGGCGCGGAGGTAGGACAGCAGCGGCTCCGACCGGCCGCAGCGAACGCCCAGCGGCGGCGCATCGCTCGGGGATTGGATAGCAACGATTGGGGGATTTTTTCTTCACACAAACACCGAACCGGTATGTCTTAGCGGTGGCAGGTTGCGTAATACTTTGTAACACTTAGGGGTAAAATCGGAAAGTAAAAAACGTACCAACCATCACCTCTGGCTTTATTATATAGTAGAGATACTCGTGGCGTTTTTGCAGTTTAGCCCTTCAGTTCATAGGGAATTAACCTGCAGTCCACATACAGGGGCTGAATTGCAAAACTATCGAAGGGATAAGATGTCCAATTTCTTCCCCGTTGCCGGCCGGGAGGCTCGTGCGCAGAGTGCACGTCGGCCCCAAATCCTCTGGCGGCGGCTCACCCCGCTGCCCTCCAGCCCCGCCGTAGACGCTGAGGTGGACGCGTCCCCAGCACGCGCGCGACCTCAATTCATATGGCGCCGGCGCGGGTCTTCGCTGCCCTCGGGCTCTCTCCTCCTCCGGAGAGATGGGGTGATGTGTTCCTGCCGCCCCTCCGCCCTCCAGCCCACCGATGACGACAGCTTCGACGACGGGAAGAGGCCGGTGGCGCGACGCCCCATGGCGTCCCTACGAGTCCCGCCGACCAACAGCCCCGTAGCCCGTCCTCGTCGCACATCCTCGCCCAAGGTGAAGCCGCCACCGCGTCCTCGCGTTGATCCTAACTCTGAGATGGAGCAGAACTTGTCTAGGCCTGGAATCCATCACAACCTCAAGAAAACGAACGAGCTCAACCCACTCGAGCTTTCCTAGCAGGAGGAAGGAAAGTACAATCGGGAGGAGGAGCACAAATTTTGGCCGGTGCTCCAGATCGGCAGGCAGGAAGAGTAGCGCGGCTAGCGCCATGGAGGCCTCCATCGCTGCGCCATAAAAATTTGACGAGGTGCACGATTTTTTCCTTTCTGGAGGGGAAAAGGAAGCAGCATGTGTCGATGGAGCCATGGAGGTCAAAAGCTCTTAACGACACGAGTGAGTGGGCATTTTTCCAGAGGAGTCTGGGCTGTTGGGTAACGTGGTGATGCAAGGCAGAGAGATGGGATTTTTTTCCTTTGGATACTGCTGGGTCTCAGTTCAGAAAATTTGGCGTTCGTCACCATGGAGGGAGAATGGAAACTTAGGATTGAGGCCAATCGTGAACGATTTGGCAAATTTGACATTTGGCACATCGTCGGTGTTCTTATATCTTCTGAATTAATTTTTGACGAATATCCTGACTTGAACATTTATTCCTGTTTTTAAGCCCATGTCCAATGCTAGGCACTAATACAGAGTTTAAGTATAGAAAGGGGACAAATTGTTTTTACCTACCGCGCACCGGCGCCAACGAGTAGTCTAAACAATAATTGGTACAACACACAGAAACTAAGTACTTGGTGTGCCTGAGTCACGAGTCATGACGGTGCTATATACCGAGTAGCAATTTCTTGACATGTACACCAAAGTGAGCAACATTTTCTGGCGGTCCGACAATAATCATCATGAAAGACTTGACATTTTTTACGGTACCATGACCTGACAAGAGTCACCATAATTTATGACGATAATTGCGGCCGCGTCAAGTACATTTAGTCCCGTCAAGATATTTTTTTAATTGGTGAAATTCTACCTATAAAAACTTTAATAAAAGTAAACTCATAGCACCGCACGGGTAAGTTTGCTAGTATAGTAGAGATTAAAAAAGATCCGTGGGCAGGAGCACTCACGACGTCTTTTTAAGGTAGAGTCCACCCACAAGGCTCCAGAAATTAACTCTCGATGAGACTCGAACCCTGAAGGTTGGCATACGCCATGGTGTCCCTTAGATTTGCTAGTCTCTTTTAGTATTGTTTTTGTAATCGATATAATCGTGTACTCTTTGCTGGTTTAATATATGTGGAAAATTCAAAAAAAAAAAACTCTCGATGAGACTCGAACCCTGAAGGTTGGCATACGCCAACGTGTCCCTTCCCACTACGTCATTGCCTAGTTCTCCCTATTATGCGATTATAAATAGTACAAATTCATAATCATAGTAGACGCTATGCTATTGAATGTCTGATGCGAGTTAAGCATTTTAATCATCTTATCTTCCGGGACTCCCTTATGATATTCCTGTCATGGGGAGCTCTCGAGAGAGCTCCTCCACCGCCAGTGCGAGATGGATGACGCTACCCCCACTTTGGTTGGGACGGTTCCTAATCCGACCCGTCGGCGTGAGGTCGATGAAGTTATCCAACTCCATGCGTTGGAGAGTGCTCCAAGCCCGAATCCGACAACGCGAGATCCACGAAGGTATCCTATGTCCGATCTCGCCCACATGTGAGGCATGGCGCTGGTGTACAGATAGCCAGCGGCGAATAGGCGGTCGTAACGTTTTATAGCCGAGCCATGGGCGGCAAGACTGCGGCATGCGATTTCAGAAAGTGACGAGAAGGCGAATAAGATGCTTTTATAAAAAAAAACATATGCGATATAAGTATACTAGCAAATTGCCCGTGCGTTGCAACGGGTATGAAATAAATCAAATATCTTATGTTTGAAATAAACTTTGATTTAGTTCTATTATCGTTTTCAAAGTATGTTACCTTTCTCCCTGATTTCAATTCCCTTGCATGTCTCATTATACAACAATCCTCACAAAAGTAAAGCCAAAATTGACCACTTTCTAATCTTCTTTGCATATATCATGGGTATCCAAAACCATATTCCCGAACCTATTATTTATCTCATCCACAACCAAATTAATCTTAGAGTAAGAAAATAATTTGGAGCAACTTCAAACAATTCAACCTAAAATAATTGAAATGAACACTGTATTCATTAGAATAACAGGACATAATAGTCTCGCCGTTGAGCTGCCCAAGTTCTACAGGCGGACTACCGGGCGCCGCGGTTGCCGTACTGCTGCGAGAGCCAGACGGTCCTTGGCCCCTGTCGTTCACCTACATCTCTGAAGATTTCTCTCTCTCTCAATCCCTATGAGCTAAGCCTCCTGCCCTCTCTCTCAATATATCTGAACTATCCGTGTGTTCTCTGAAGGCTTGACTTTTGCACACTGCAGTCATCAGCCCAAAGCATAGAAGTGCGCCACGCAGAGCAGCATCAAGCTGAGCAGAAAAAATGAGGAAGAGAGGCCATGGGCCCAAATCCTTCCGCAGCGGCTCGAAAACTGTAGCTTGGAGTAGAACGTGATGCACACCACCAAGTCTAGCCGGCAAGCGGTGGCGTGCTAGGAATCCTCCGTCCCCGGCGCATGCTGCAGCCCCAAGTCCTACCAGCACATCATTCAGCGAGGCCCAGCAACTGCTGGAGGAGATGCCGACAGGCAAGGACCAACCGCAGTAATTCCAGCATGGTGGGGAAAAGACTGCTATGGTGGATCAGCCGCAGAGCAGATGGACTCGATTTTTTCTCGAGGACGACACCACCCGCAGGGTAAGAACCAGATCCTGGTGTGGAACCACGGATCCGAGGTCCTGGCCACCTCAAATCGCCGCCTTCCCGGCGACATTGGACGGGAGCTAGAACAACTCGGGCCTTGCCGCCTCAAATCGACGCCCTCCCGCCACATCGGACATGAGCTAGAAGAACCCGGGCCTCCCTCCCACTCACCGTCGGAAACCGTGCCTGCGGGCGATGTGCGGAGGTCGGTGACGTGAACTCCTTGCATGCCGGCCGCCGCCGGTCTCCCTGCGTGTGGTCGCTCCATCCCGTCGCCCTCCGCCAACCTGGAATCTGGCCTGATTTGTTTTTCTTTCCCAGCCGCCAGCGACGGAAAGGGATAGGGTGGGTAGAGAGAGAGAGGACCGCGAACGGATCCGACTATCCAAGCCAAAAGGACTGCGGGTTTATTTCTAGATTTGTTAAGGGGGTTTGTGTAAAATAGCCGCGACGTACCACGGTCGCTTAAGCATATTATATAGTAGAGATAACGCACTTGTTTCCTCGGACCTACTTTTACCATCCTTACAATTCCAGCATACATGCATACTATATCGACAGCTTAGTGACATAAGCACACGTATAGATTGAGTAGTACAACACCTTTCAAGTGCTCCTCCAGTTATTTAGCCGTATAGATAGTACGTCCGAGGATCACGAACAGTTGCTGGGCATGGTGAGGCCGCACTTGCCGGGCAGCGCCATGGCGCGGTCGGCGTCGATGTGGTACATCCTCAGCCATACTCCGGCGGCGCCCTTGTAACGGCAGATGCAAGACAGGTTGGCCTTCCCAAGCGCGGCGCAGCAGTCAGACGAAGGGCTGTCAGTGGGGTTATCCACCGCCGCCGCGGGCTGGCAAAGCTTGAATTCGTCGTTCGACATGCCGCAGATGGCGTGAGCGCTCTCTGTTGCGGCGAGGGAGATCACCAGGACAAAAAGCAGCGCTGCAGCCAATGCCTGTGGCTTCGCCATGGATGATCGACGATGGTTTGGTTTCTGTTTTGATTTCTAGCTAGCTTGCTTTTGGGGTGTGTGGGATGATTGTTTGGTGTAGTGTAGGGCTCTATTTATAGGGCCAGGCGTAGCCGCGTAGTGCGTATTCTGCATCGAGCAAGCACTTAGATGTGCCAAGTGAAGAAGGGGAAAAGAATTGTAATTGCATGGTCGGTGACACGCGACCTGCATGAGTGGCGACACGCGGGCGCCCCCCCCGCCGCCGACGCCTTCCGCCCGCGCCTCTCCGGCAGGGCTGTGCTCGCGCCCCTCCCTCAACGGCGGGGGCCTGCACGGCCGCTTCTGGTGGCGGCGTCTTGGCCGGAGGCGGAGGCCTGCTCTTCCAGCGACGAGGAGGATGAGGCGGGGGCCCCGACCCCGACCCCGAGCGGTCCGGCGACGCTGGGGGACTTCCTGGCCGTCGCTCACCACCGACCGTCGCCGCGGGCTAGGAGGCGGCTGGCGCGAGCGCTTGGCGGCCGCGGGTCGCTTTTCCCCTCGCCGATGTCGTCCTCCCCGCCGGCGAGCTCTCCTTCACGGTTTCAGGTTCGTGCTCCATTCTCACACCGTCCCGGCGTTGCTCCGGAGGCCCTAGCGGCTACATCAGGGACGTCGGTGGTCTCCGGCGACCCCTCCCCGACGTCGTGGTTCCCCCGCCGCCGGTGAACTCGCCGCCGCCTCCTCAGGCGGGCGATGCCCAGGGCGAAACCCTAGTGGCCCCTGTGATTTGGGCCGTGCCCTCCTGTGGGCCGGCCTGGTTCCCCTCGCGGAGGGAGGCCCACCCCCTGGTGGGCTCGTGGACGCCAAGGCCCAGCGTCGGCCCATTTCCCGGGTCGGCTGCGCGGCCCTCTTCTGGCCCACCCCAGGCGGATAACTGGCTCTGGATACCCCGTGGGACGCGTGACCTAGCCCATTCTTCTCCTGCCTCGGCTGAAGACGTGCGGCGGCGCGGTTCCCAGGCTCGATCCATCCGCATCCGCCCTCCCCTCCGCCCCTGCTCGTGTCCTTCGCGTAGGCGCTGGCCATGAATCCCCCTCGCGCACCCGCCCCTGCGCCTGCCGCGCCTGCCCCGTCGCCATGGCAATGGTTGCGGTCCTCGCCGCCCGGCAGGGCCCCGTGCGGCCGCCCCGACCGCCCCGGCTGCGCCGGCCATCCCCGCTGCGCCGGCCGCGGCGCCGTCCCAGCTCGCGGAGGCCGACATGCCCGCGCACCAGAGGGGCTTCCTTGCCCGCGAACGCAAGCGCGAGGCGAAGCGGCTGGCGGCGCTGGCCGCCGAGCAGGCCGCGGCCGCGGCTGGGCTGGTTGGTGGCGCGCAGGTGGCCCCAGCTCGGGCCCCTGCCCCGGCGCGTGCCCCGATGCAGCCGCGCCCCCCGGCCCCGCCCCGGCCCCCGGGACCCGCGTCGGCGGAGAGCAACCCGAGGACTTCCCCGGCGTTTTGCTTCAAATGCGGCGAGACCGGTCACTTCCAATCCAAGTGCACCGCCTCCGCACCCGAGGATGTGTCCCTTCACCTCATGGGCCAAGCGATCCCCGGAGAGGGTTTCTTCTACTTGGACTTCGAGGATAGCGAGTCCGACATGGAGGTGGACTCCAACGAGGCCATCATCTCCTTTACGGGGGTGGGGCTATCGATCCAGGACCTCGAAGCGGAGCTTCGTCACCTGGTCGAGGCGTGGGACTGGAGGGTGCGGCAGATCGATCCCCTTCAGTTCTCGGTGACGTTCCCGTCCCGGGACCTGCTCACGATGAGTACGAGGTGCGGGAAGCTCTTCCTGCCTCTCCACGACACCGAGGCCTCCATCCGCTTGGCTGAGTCTGACCCGGCGCCGGCGGTCCTTCTTCAGCAGGCGTGGGTCTCCATCACTGGCCTCCCCAAGCGCTTCCGCAGGAAGCGGAGGCTGATGGCGGGGCTACGCATGCTGGGCCGTCCTCTGGAGGTGGACGAGAGCTCACTGGCCAGCCGTGGGCCGGTGCGCATGCGCATCGAGTGTCGCGATACCTCCCGCCTCAACGGGTACGCGCAGATCTTCCACAAGAGCGAGGGCTTCAACGTGGGGATCCGTGTGGACCAGCCGGGAGTGCTACCTAACGCTCCTCCTCCGCCACCTCCGGCCAACGACGGCTCGGGGGAGGACTCCGACGAGGAGTGGCGTGTGGCGAGCGAGAGGGACCGTGCCAGGTACGGTGTGGGGGCTCAGCCGCCCGCGGGTACTCAGGCGGCTGGTGGCGCGCCCGCGGCGCCGTCGGCCCCCTCCTCGACCCCGGGTGCGACGGCAAACGACGCTGTGGCCCCTGACCCACTGATCCCGGATCAGTATGGGTCTCTCCTCAGGGGCTCCGGTTCGTGGCCCCTTCCCCTCTCGGCTCTCGAGCGGCTGAGGGCGACCGAGCCCGTGCGCGCCGAGGCGGCCCCATCCCCTAGCAGGCGGCTGGGGTCGACGGGGGCCGACAAGGCGTTGGCGCCTCTTGAGGAGCTCCCCCCCTCACCGGTCCCCTTCGTCGACGCGGATGACTCTCTCGGGTCTCTGGACTCGGAGGGCTCTCAGGGGGCGGCGGCCGCCGCGGACCTGGACGAGGTGTCGCAGGCGGCCCCCCCTCCGGCGGCGGCTGTGGCCGAGGCGGAGGGTGTGGCTACTCTCCGCGCCCGAGGCAAGGCGCCCGCTTCTGGCCCCCCGCGCAAGAGCGCGCGGCTCCAGGGTCCGGAGGCGGCCATGCCCTCGGTGGAGCGCGCCCAGTGGCGCACGGCGATCAGGAACCTCGAGGAGCCAGGTCCGTCCCGTTCCTCCTTTGCTGTGCTTCAGAACCTTCCTGATTCTCATCTAGTTTCCGTAGTTCACGATGTGGGCTTAGCTTTTGCGGTAGAAACGGGTCGGGAGTCGGAAGTCCTCTCGCTCATCCGGGCGAGGGAGGCAGCGCAAGCTGCGATCGCGGAAGCGGTCTCCCGCCGAGATGCGGCGATGGCTGAGGCAGCCACCGCTGCGTCTGGCGAGTCGGACAGTGTGGTTGGGGCCACTACTGCCAGTGCTCCGAGTCCTGGGGACGCCCCCCGGACAGCGGACCCAGCCAGCCCCAAAGCCACTGGGAGGGGTAAGGCTGTGAGGAAGGTGGCAACCCGTCGTGGACGGAGGAAGACCGCGGGTGCTTAATGCGCGCGGGATTCTACAATATCAGGGGTTTCGGGCGCCCGGGTCGCCGAACCCAGATTAGAGATTTCATATCCCGAGAACGTCTCGACTTTGTGGGTCTCCAAGAGACCATAAAAGCCGACTTCACTCCCGCAGAGCTGCGGAGCATTGACCCTGCGGGGCATTTTATTTGGCACTCCACCCCAGCGGCTGGGCATTCCGGAGGGATGCTCCTGGGAGTTAACGAAGATGCCTTCGAGGTGCAGAGTTGGAGCTCGGGTACCTTTTATATTCGCGCCGACGTCCTCCAGTTGGATTCATCCAAGCACTGGTCGTGCTTCGTGGTATATGGCCCGGCTGACCATAGGCGCACGGATGAATTCCTGGCGGAGCTCGCAACGGCGATTACGGCGTGCCCCTTCCCACTGGTTATGGGAGGAGACTTTAACCTGATTAGAGGATCAGAGGACAAGAACAACGACAACATCAACTGGCCCCGGGTGCATAAATTTAACGACTTCATCGCTAACCTTGCACTCCGGGAGGTCCGCAGAGGTGGGGTTAGATACACCTGGACAAATAGACAGTTGAACCCTGTTCGCTCGGTTCTTGACCGGGTCTTGATGACCCCGGATTGGGAGATGCTCTTCCCTCTGTGCTCGCTGGACGGCCAGACCATCATTGGTTCTGACCACTCGGCACTACTCCTCTCCTCCGGCGAGGAGTTTAGGAGGAGAAGCGCACGCTTTTTCTTTGAGAAGGCGTGGCTTGAGAGACCGGAGTTTGGGGACCTGGTCAAGGAGAAGTGGGCATCTCTCGAGCGCCTAGTGGGACCCTCGGACGACCCCATCACTGCTTGGAATAAGATCTCGGCGGGTTTGCGCCAATTCCTGAAGGGCTGGGGGGCCAACATAGGGAGAGAGGATCGGGTCTTGAAGGAGGACATCCTTGCTCAGATCCGGAGCCTGGACTTACAGGCTGACTCCTCTGGTCTGGATGAGGAAGGCTGGGGCCTTCGATATCATCTGGAAGACCAGCTTACTCACCTGGCTAAGGTGGAGGAGGAATATTGGCGTCAAAGAAGCCGGGTGAATTGGCTCCTTAAGGGGGATGCAAATACGGCCTTCTTCCATGCCATTGCCAATGGCAGGAGGAGAAAATGTGCCATCTCCCGGCTTTCTTCGCCAATGGGACCCATCACGGACCCTAGGGGTATTCAGGAGCACATCTACGATTTTTATCGTTTGCTCCTTGGTGATGGAGGGGAGCCGTCGGCGTTCTCCCTTTCCCCCACCCTTTGGGACGCCCAGCATCGCGTCTCGGAGGAGGAAAATCACAACCTCATGCTCTCCTTCACCAGTGAAGAGTTGGACTTGGTCCTCAAAAGCATGAAGGTAGACACGGCGCCGGGACCGGATGGTTTACCCGTGGTTTTCTTCAAGAAGTTTTGGCATCAGGTGAAACCATTGGTGATGGCGATCACAAACGGGTTTGCTCTTGGGAGAGTGAACCTCTCGAGGCTAAACTATGGGGTGCTCACCCTTATTCCCAAAGTCCCCGGGGCAGAGGATATCCGACAGTTCCGCCCTATTGCGCTTATAAACGTCATCTTCAAATTTGTCGCTAAAGCGTATGCACTTCGGCTATCCCCTGTCGCCCATCGCACGATCAGTAGGACCCAATCCGCCTTCATCAAGGGTCGTACCCTACATGAAGGTGCTCTCTCCCTTCAGGAGATCGTGCATGAGATCAAGTCCAAGAAACTTGGGGGAGTTTTCTTGAAATTGGACTTTGAGAAAGCGTATGACCGTGTGAAGTGGCCCTTCCTCCGGGAGGTCCTACTTCGCAAGGGTTTTGACCCGGGTTGGGTACACCGCGCTATGGGGTTGGTCTCGGGGGGCCAAACTGCCATCACCATTAACGGGGAAGTGGGCAACTTCTTCCGCAATGGTAGGGGGGTGCGCCAAGGCGACCCCCTCTCCCCACTACTCTTCGACTATGTGGTGGAGGCCCTCGCAGCGATTTTGGACGCTGCGAGAGACAAAGGGCACATCCGAGGGGTGGTTCCACACCTGATACCTGGGGGGGTATCACATCTGCAGTATGCGGATGATACGATCATTATGATCCAACCGGATGAGTTAGCTATTGCCAATTTGAAATTCATTCTCCTCTGCTTTGAGAGTTTGTCTGGGTTGCGGATTAACTTCCACAAGAGCGAGGTCCTGGTTTTGGGGAGCCCGGACCTCGAACACCAGACAATTGCCAACATGCTTAACTGCAAGTTGGGGTCGTTCCCTTTCACGTACTTAGGTATTCCTATCAGTGACAGGGCGCTGTCGGCCGGGGATTGGGGTCCCCTTCCGGCAAAAGTGGGCAAGAGGGCCGACCCTTGGATGGGGGGCATGATGTCGGCAGCGGCTAGACTCACTCTTGTCAACGCCTGCTTATCTAGTCTTCCTCTCCACGCCATGGGTGTATGTATGCTGGGTGACGGGGTTCACGGGGCTATGGATAAGCACCGTGCCAGGTTCTTCTGGGGGAATTCTGGTACCAAACGGAAATACCATTGGGTACGTTGGCCTGATGTGTGCCTACCCAAGGCCTTGGGGGGTCTGGGGATCATGAACACGAAAACCATGAACAAATGCCTTATGGCAAAATGGATCTGGAAACTATATGCCGGGGAACAAGGTCTGTGGGCCGACATTCTGCGAGGCAAGTACCTCCGCGACAAAGACCTCTTGGCGGACACTCACACTTCCGGTTCCCAATTCTGGAGAGCCCTCCAGAAGGTCAAGGATGTATTTCGCTTGGGGGCGAAACACATCCTGGGGAACGGACTTTCCACCAGATTCTGGCTGGATTGGTGGATTGGCCCGGGCACTCTCCGTGAGAGTTTCCCGGAGATTTTCTCCATATGCCTTGAGCCGGAGGCCACGGTGGCGGAGACCCTGCAGGGGGGCGATTGGGTCATCCCCTGTAGGAGAGTATTCGGGCCAGCGGAACAGATCCAGTGGACCAACCTCATGAGGGTCCTGGCGGACGCACGGACCTCTAACGTTCCGGACCGGATCACTTGGACACTGGAACCCTCGGGGAGGTTCTCGGTGAGATCGCTTTACCACAAACTTTGTGAGGGAACACCCCGTAGACATTTCTGCGAGATTTGGAGGATCGCGGTCCCCCCAAAAATTAAAGTGTTCCTATGGCAACTGATTAGGAAGCGGCTACCGTCTAGTGACAACATCCGTCACAGACGCGGCCCTTCCAATGGGCACTGTGCCCTCTGTGGCGAATGGGAGGATACTAATCACATCTTCTTCATTTGCCCCCTTGCCAAATTCATGTGGAGTGCTGTTCGGGAGCTTCTCCAGTGTAACTGGAACCCGACCTGCTTCGCAGACCTGTACCGTGAACTTGGGGGTCACGTGGGCCAGTCGAAACGAGTCCTCTGGACGTGCTGCGCGGCGTTAGTTTGGACGCTTTGGACGACTAGGAACAAGTTTACGATTGAGGGTGTGTTCCCCTCCCAACCTGCTGACGGACTATACAAATTATCTATGTTTCTACAGGTGTGGAAACCAGTGGCTAGGAGACAGGACCGCCAGGCGATGGAGCTGACGATTAGCAGGATTCGTCTGCTCTACACACAGACTCGGGTGACCCCAGATACCTGAGTGCTGCTCATCCTGCTCGTACCCCTTTTTTAGGTGTTTCCTCGTTGGAGTGTGTGTGCCTCGGGGGGCCTCCCTCCTCCTGATGGCTGGTAGCGATGTGTCTCTCCGTCTGCTACCCTGCGCCCTTGTGTTGCGCTTTTATTTCGGGCCTGCGCGCCCTGTTGTCGCTTGTCGGCGTGTACGAACATTGTGATGGATGTTGGCTTCATTAATTTAAAGCCGGGCTCCTCTTGATCCTAGGATCTTATATGTGCCAAGTGATCAAGTAGCACTATCGTCATGTCATGAAAAAATCTGCCCTCGAACTCGGTCGCTAAGCATGCATGCAGTGCTAAGTGATAACGACTGCCATAATTGGTGCGAGCTTCTTCATAGTGAAAGTATGAAACATCGCAGGAGTACGCCGCAAAGACCAATTCTTTCATATGCCCGCACTCAAGCTTTTTGCATTGAAAGAAAGATGGCTCATGATACTCCCTCCGATCCATATTAGTGGGCATAGCTTTATCTAAATTCATATGTATCTAGTTAAGTATTTAGACTAGATACATGTGTATCTAGACAAAGTTGTGTCCACTAATATGGATCGGAGGTAGTAACATTTTGGAGATTGAATTGTTTAACTGACCAAGACGATTAAGACAGTCACCCAAATCTCCTTGTTTATGTTTCGCTGCCGACATACATGAATAGTTTCAGTAGCTATGGCATGCCAATCTTTTTTAAGAGAGAAGACACTACTCTAGGTTTTAACTTTATAAAGCCCCAAACGATCGAAATGATACAAGATGCTGATGTAATCAACATACAAGGCAACAACGAGAGTGAGCAAAAAATGGACGGGCGCTTGAGCTTGCTCGGACACCTCGTCAACTGAAATGGTTGCTAACCCATGGCGAGGTGAAAGAAGCATGTTGACGCAAACATAAGCGTGCTGGTAAAGATCCATGCCCTTGAGAAGGATCAACGTCGTCGAACCACCATCCATCTCCACTACTACCTCCGTTCCTTAAACCAAGACGTATATTTTTATCTAAAAAAGTCAACCAGTGTTAATTTTGACTAACGCTACTTGCAGGGAAACCTATTCAAATTTATATGGATATAATATGAAAATACATTTCATTATAATTATATTGATTTGACAGTGTAGATGTTAATAGTTTTACTATAAACTTAGTCAATCTTTACATTGTTTGACTTAGAAAAATTTATAAGCCTTCTTTTAAGTAACCAAGGGAGTACCGAAAAGCTCCCTTGGGTCTTGTCCCTTCAACCTCGATGAGAAAAGTGTTGTCCCTTCGGAAGATGGGGCTCAGCGGGAGCCCAAATGGAAAGCATACGACAAATATTGTACTTTTCCTTAAATATTTTATTGATCCATGATAAGCTTCAGTTGGAAAACAGTTACTGCTACCATATTTGCGTTTTTGATTTTTACATTTAACATGCAAGTAGCAAAGTGTCCTAGATGTGATATTCTGCATCGAGCAAGCACTTAGATGTGCCAAAGTGATAAATTAGCACTATCGTCATGTCATGAAAAAACTCTGCCCTTGAACTCGGTCGCTAAGCATATGCATGCAGTGCTAAGTGATAACGACTGCCATAATTGGTGCCAGCTTCTCCATAATGAAACATCACAGGAGTACGCCGCAAAGACCAATTCTTCCATATGCCCGCACTCAAGCTTTTTGCATTGAAAAGAAGGATGGCTCATGATAACATTTTGAAGATTGAATTGTTTAACTGACCAAATCGATTAAGATCACAGTCACCCAAATCTCCTTGTTTATATTTCGCTGCCGACTTACCTGAATAGTTTCATTAGCTACGGCATCCCCCCACCCCCACAAAAAACTATGCCATGCCAATCTTTTTTAAGAGAGAAGGCACTACTCTAGGCGAAAACCTAAAATAGAGCCCGGGCAACATGGAGTCCGTTCTTTTGAAAATTCGAAATCGACATTTTTAGGTTTCCAAAAATCGGGAAAAAAATTCCCGGATGTAGATATTGTCGTGATCTACAATCGTGCAAATTTTCAACTCTAAATTCGTTTTATTTTGGGTTGCACAAAAAAGACAAACGGGTGGATCTGGGTGTGAAAAATACACAGTTTCAAAAACTTGAAATTCCCCGATTTGTTTCTTTTGTATAGCCCAAAATACAACATATTTGGAGTTGAAATTTTGCAAGACTGTAAATCTCAACAATATCTACATCCAGGAATTGTTCACGACTTTTGGCAACTTAAAAATCTTGATTTCGAATTAAAAAAAAGACTCCATATAGCTCGGGTTCCAAAAATCCACACTTTATAAAGCCCCAAACAGTCGAAATGATACAAGGTGGTGATGTAATCAACATACAAGGCAACAACAAGAGTGAACAAAAAATGGACGGGCGTTTGAGCTTGCTCGAATTCCTCGTCATTGTCGTCAACCTCGTCAACTAAAATGGTTGTTGACCTAAGGCAAGGTGAAAGAAGCATCTTGACACAAACATAAGAGGGCAGGTAAAGATCTATGCCCTTGACAAGGATGAACGTCGTCGAACCACCACCATCTCCACTACTACCTCCGTTCCTTAAACCAAGGCGTATATTTTATTTAAAAAGTCAACCAGTGTTAATTTTCACAAACATTAATTGCAGGGAAACCTGTTCAAATTTAAAAACTATGTGGATATAATATGTAAATACATTTACTTATGATTTTATTGACTTGACATTGTAGATGTTAAGGGAACAAACCCACACAGTCCCCGAAAGTCCCCACCTAGGAGAGGGCTCCCACGACACCTAGGGTTTCCGCGCCGCCAGGCCGCCGGTGCCGGCGCCGGTATCCCCCTCCTCCCCTCCTCCTGTGCCGCGCACGCTCGTCGCCCTCCGCGGCGGCGGGGCGCGCCCTCGGCCCTTCCTCTCCCGTGTCCCCCTCTCCTTTCCTCCCCGTCGCCGCCGTCGGCAGTGGCTGCCGGGAGCGGCCCGTGCGGCGCCGACGACGGCGGCCTGTCCCTCCCCGCGCCGGAATGGGTGGAGGCGGAGCTCCATTCGTCTGGCGGCGGTGCTCCTCAGGTGGCGGCGGCGCGGCTCCAGCCGGGAGGCGGCGTGGCGACGGCGGGCTCGCGGTGCGGTGGGGCGACACGGCGCGGCAGCTCGGCGGGCGACGGTAGGGCGGCAGCGGCGGCGTCCTGAGGCCCAGATCTAGGCCATGCGGGGCCCATCTGGGCTGGGGCGGGCCTACCGATCCTGCAGGTGACCCGTTCTGCAGTGGCAGTAGTTGTAGCTAGTGCGTGGGTGCAGCGGCGATGGCAGCCGGCCTGTTGCAGCGTGGCGGCGGACTTTACGGGCCCAACCCGGGCCCGGCCGGACCCGACTGGGATTGGTGTGCCCCTGCGGGGGCTTTACGGGCCCGCTGGGCTCGGCCGAACCTAATTGGGACTGGTGTGTCCTGCGGCCGCGTCCGGTCGACTACCACCTTCGGTGGTGGAGGTAGTTCCCTCCCGCGCGGTCGCGGTCCTGCTGACCCCGATTCTGGCTACTCCTTGCAGTCACTTGCAGACCTCGTGGTGCATGCTTCGGTGAGACGACGACGATGGCGGCTTTGTGACCGTGGTGGCGCATGTTGGTGGGCGGAGAGGTTGGTGGCACCGAGGATTCGTTCTCGTGGGGCTCCTATGCTACGGTCGTCCGGGGGTAGTGGACTGGGTTTTTCGGGAGAAATCCTTGTCGGCTTGCCCGACACCGACGCGGTGCCGCCCCTGGGTGGCACCTCTCCTTCCTGAAGGGCGTCGTGGCTTCTCGTAGTCCGCTCCCTCCGTGTGCCGGGGGAAACCCTAGGACCTATGGTTCGGGCAGCATCACGCGCTTTCCTTCTTGAAGGTGCTGCTTGGTACTCGACGGTTCGGCGCTAGGAGCGTGGTTTTTTTTGTCGTGGAGAGGGCGCAGCGGTTACGGGTCTCCGTCGTTTAGTCAATCCGGCTTTGTCTCCTTTTGTTTTTCTTGTTTTTTCTCTTCCCCTTGCTTTGGGTGTATGTTTGCTGCCGCCCCAGCATCTCAAAACTGTCGGTTGTATCGGGTGGTTGCTATATTTATATAGCGGGGCTACGGCCTATTTCGTCATTGTAGATGTTAATAGATTTTTCTATAAACTTAGTCAATCTTTACATTGTTTGACTTTGACCAAAATTTATAAGCCTTCTTTTAGGTAACTAAGGGAGTACCGAAAAGCGCCCTTGGGCCTTGTACCCTCAACCTCGATCAAAATGTGTTGTCCCTTCGGAAGACTAGGCTCACCGACAGCCCAGATGGAAAGCATACGACAACTATTGTACATTTCCTTAAATATTTTATTGATCCATGATAAGCTTGAGTTGGAAAACAGTTACTGATATCATATTTGCGTTTTAGAATTTTACTTCATTCTGTATCAGTTAGCTTCCTCAAAAGTTTACTTCATTCTGTATCAGTTAGAAGAGATTTCCTTAAACCGGTTATGTTGATTAGATTCACTTAGCTTCCTCAAAAGTTTACTTCATTCTGTATCAGTTAGAAGAGATTTCAACTACAAAATTACAAGAGAGGGAAGATTCAGCAATCATAGCTGCCGCTTTTTACGGCTAAACCAACGTGTACAAGAACATTTTCTTTTCCCTTTCAGAAGTAATATTAAGTGTATAACCATCTCAGATAGTATAGAATATTAATTCTAGTTCCATATAAGATTTTCAATAAGCTGACTGTGTAAACATTCGGTCTTTTTGGGAAGACAAACAAATTGGTGAGTAAGTGGTATAGGTGCTCAAAGTGATTACTGTACATATGACAAAACTTAATGACAAGTAAATAAAAATAGGGGTTAGAGTCTAAATAATTCAAAAAGTTCAAAAAGGATTATTGCTTGATGTTTAAGTTTTTATAACTTTAAGTAAAAAATCAAGGTTTAAATCCAACCTCTTGGATTTATTTAAATGTTTATGAACTTAAAACTATGAGTGAAAATATGTTCTAAGAGCTAATAATAAGAGGACTATAATTCATAATTTTAATCAAATATTAAGCTATTTAAGCATCTAAAATAATACTGATTTTATTAATTGCTAAATGAATAAATATTTAATAAAGGTCAATAATACAATCAAGAGATAAATCACAACAAAGTCTTAAGTGGGGAGTCTTGGGTTTAAAAAATAAAAATCATATCATTTTATGCATAATAGTATGAAACTGAATCTTTAAACATTGCCCTTATCGAACAATGATGCTAATTTTCAGAACCTGAAGTTCTGAAACAAACCGAAATTTTGATCTACACTGTCTCTCAGTCTCAAGCCAAGTTCAATCTTACTCATGTCCGTTTTGATATATTTTTATCAAGATATTTCAATCCATTTATAAATTCTACTACCTGCATTGAAATAAATTGCTACTTTTGTACAATTATAAATTGACTATGTTGGTGGGCGATGGAACCACTGACAGTTTGATATGGTGTGGAGGTTTCATCGTACGGGGAAAGTATTCATCCAGGCTTAACAACAATTGTCGGCATATATTGTTGTGTCGATACCGTTGACTATCAGTCCTACTATTGGATGGGCTAGTCAGAATTATCTTCGTTCCTTCGCATATACTCGGACGGCTATACCTAGTTGATTCGGATGATCAACTGTGTGCAAGTGTCAGAACTTCCCACCACTGAGGTGAAGGTATTAGTGTCTCGGGAGTTGTAACGGATATGACCTGGTCCTACATGAGTCTATTAACGATATGAGGGGATATGTTGGGTCGCGAAGATGAATTCGACATGGCACTAGTGGAAAAAGGGGCTCTAGTCTCGGTTGGCCAACCGGGACTAAAGCCCCTTGCCAACTGGGACTACGCAAGTGGGACTAAAGCCCCCCCCCCCCCCTTGAGTCTCGGTTGGCCACGAACCGGGACTAAAGGCCGTCCCATGTGGCCACGACAGAGCTCGTGGGGTGGAGGGACCTTTAGTCCCGGTTCGTAACACCAACCGGGACTAAAGGTTTCTGCTTTTTTTCAATTTATTTAGGGTTTAGGGGGTTAGGGTTTAGGAGGGGTTTAGAGTTTCAGATTTTATGTTTTCCATCGTATGGAGATCACGTCGATGCGCTAAAAACAAATTTTCGTATACATAAAGTTCATACTACACACGGAGATCACGTTGATGCATATACATACATATAATTTGATATATATATATATAGGAAAATGGTTCTGTACTCCTGGTCGTACATACTCTCACGTTTATATATTTAATTACATGGAGATCACTAAATTACATGGAGGCATTTTTAGGGAGTTCAGGTATGACCTCCGCAAGCAAAAATCCCGCCAATTCCTCCGCAATTGCTTTTACGCGGTCCTCTGGTAGGAGCGCGTTCTGCACCCTTGCCATCTTTAGAAGAAGGAGATCAATATGAATATATGAGTTGTGTGTATATATATCAAATCATCTTAAAAAAATTATGAATAGTATTTACATACTTCAATTTGTCTTCGATTTCTGCGGTTCTCACTGGTCATCTTGTGAATGTACTCGCAGACATAGTATGCACATAAATTAGTCCCCTGTGGCTGCCTCAGGCACCACTGTACGAGAATAGAATTCAATATAATAATAATCAAGCATGATAATTGTATTGAAACTAGAATTAAAGAGATGCGCAGACCTAGCTAGTACTCCCTCCATCCCAAATTATAAGGCGCCCTTTAATTACGCTGATCAACGATCCACAACTTTGACCATGATTTGTACTTATAATATGGCATAAAATTTGTATACAAATATATGAAATGAATTTTTTTGTAAGACGAATCCAACGGTACCATTTCTACATTCTCAATCCATATAGTTTGTTATATATTAGTGGTCAAAGTTGAGCATCAAAGACCGGCACGAAAATAGCGCGCCTTATATTTTGACACGGAGGGAGTACTATTTACCTGGTTCAGAATAAATTGCAGCTCTGGTTTCCATTCACCGACAACATCCTTGCGGAACCGTTTCCAACACTTGCCCGACAAAGAAAATAAATAAAGAAGTTATTAATTACTTGATATCATGAAATGAACGAAAGAGGCCGATATAGTGCGATAATGATTGAAATTACTTCTGGAGCATATTAGTCAGGCTCTTGTATTGTTTAGGATCTCTCTGTAATGAGTCCATGGCTTCAACGGTTCCTTCGACAACTCTAATGATTAGCAGAATCCAGTGGAAGCTACGCACGTTTATATAGGTTGGCATGCATAACTCATCAATTATACTTAACATCGAGTAAGCAAAATAGAATGTGTACAAGACAGTAACACTCACCTGAAATTGTAAGGAAAAAGTATGTGTGTTTTGGTATTATGTTCCTTTAAAAACCATAGCAAAAGTTTCTCCATGTCCTTGGGAAAGTTTTGAATGGTATATTCATGAATGTTATTTGGGTCAATGAACCCAATGTCCCAGATTCCCTCTTTTTTGCATTCAAAAATCTTCATTCTACATAATAGCGTACAAAAGAATATAGTGAGGATAATTACAGACAATGAACGAGCTGAGCTAAAGACTTTAATTACAGAAATAAATGACTTACAGACAATAGCAAGTGACGAGAGATTTGTCGAGGGCGTCTTGAGTGTATAACATAAAATGTTCGGTAAACTCAATATGCACATCGTATTCTTGTAAGAAGTGCTCTTCCTTAACTGCCACCATGAGCATGGTTTGCTCTTGCTTTGCGACTTTCATGTACCAGTCATGCAATCTTCGCATTTGTGTTGATAGATTCAAAACCTGCTCAGGTCTGACCAGAGTCTGCCCGTGAACATATTTCCATGCTATCTCAGCAATGTGGTAACATGTGTCGCCTATGACTTGAGGAGCAACACTGAGACCAGTACTGTTGTTGTGTACGTCCTTATCGGGAACAACTTGAGCGGGGCGATCGATTGTTGTTCCTGTTCTCCGAGTTGGGGAACTTTTTTCCCGCTTTTCCCCAGTGAGCTATATGACTTCTGAATAGCGCGCTCATAGTCTGATGGCAACTTCGGTTCCGGGTTCGACAAGTTCTTTTATTAGCGCTCAACGACCTCCAGAGCTAGTTTCTCCATTGGCTCGGGCTTTTTTTGGTGCAAGTTGTCTTTCGACATCGGCAGCCACGATCGCTTTGTATTCCTCGTCAGTCCTTTCGTAAGGTAACTTCTCAGGAGTCTTGTCTTTTGACTTCTGATACGTCTCAAACGTATCTATAATTTTTGATGTTCCATGTATGTTTTATACCAATTGCTACATGTTTTATATACACTTCATATCATTTTTATGCATTTTCTGTACTAACCTATTAACAAGATGCCACAGTGCCAGTTTCTGTTTATTATGTCTGTGCATTACAGAAAAGGTCCAAAAACCAAAGTGCTCAGAAAAATCCCAAAAAAATACAGAAATTCTATTTCGCCAGAAGACTCCGTGGGCCAGAAGCACAAATCCGGGGGAGGCGCACAGCCTCCAAACCATACCTAGGCACGGTGGAGAGGGGCTGGCGCCTAGGGGTGGGCTCGTTGACTCGTGCACCGCCTCGCGTCGTCTCTTCGCCTATAAAGACCCTCCTGACCTAAAACTCACGACCCCCGAAGGATTTTCCCAAATACGACTCCGAGCTCCACCGGCATCCGAAACCCTAATTCGGGGGGGACAGAAGTCTTTGTTTCGGTACCCTGCCGGGACGAGGAAGTGCGCCCGGAGCCATCTTCATCGCCATTGCTGCTTCCCATGATGAGGAGGGAGTAGTTCTTCATCGAGGCTGAGGGCTCTACCGGTAGCTATGTGGTTTATCTCTCTCTCCCATGGTGTGATCTTTATGTGATCATGAGCATTGTAATCTAGTTGAATTCATAGATGTCTCCCCTTCATTATGTTATGGATATGCTACTCAATTGGTTTTATCATTATAATCTTCGGAGTCACTGTTGACAACACAATACCATAGTGACAGTGCGGGTGGCGTGTGTGACTCTTTGGATTAAAAATTAGAGGGATACTTACCATGAGTGTTCTTGTGTTGGATGTCTCTATAAAATTATGGTGTTTGTTTAGTACTATTTTAGTGTGCTCATAGTGACAGTGTGGGGTGCCCTAGATGTGGAATACAACCTTTAAGGTGTGCTTTTATAACCCTACACAGTGGTAATGGTGTTCGTTATCCAACAGGAGAATAACTCATAGTTGCATCTAAATTGCATATTGAAGAGGAAGTATTTATATGGGTTGAGTTATATTATTATTGTTGAGAGTGACCACTAGTGAAAGTAGGATCCCTAGGCCTTGTTTCCAAGCATAGAAACACCGTTTATTTCCAGTTCTGCTGCATTTTCGCTCGCTGCCATTTTTATCAAAAACTACATATACCACTTGTTAATATCCATATCACCTGCATTTTACTATCTCTTCTCCAAACTAGTGCACCTATACATCTGACAAGTGTATTGGGTATGTTGGGGACACAAGAGACTTCTTGTATCTTAATTGCAGGTTGCTTGAGAAGGATATCTTTGACCTCTACCTCCCTGAGTTTGATAAACCTTGGGTTACTCACTTAAGAAAAATTTGCTGCTGTCCTACAAACCTCTGCACTTGGAGGTCACGCTGGGCATAAAACCCGAGACCCGAATCCTGAACCCGAAAAACCCGGATCCGATCCCGAATAACCCGAACCCGTGAAACCCGAGGAGTGCATCGGGTAACAGTTTGGAAAACCCGAAATTATTTCAGGTAACTCGGGTTTCTAGTTCCGGTACCCAAACTACCCAATTAACCCGAAATAAACAGACAGCCCACTAAAAACCTTGTCATCTAGTCCAGGCCCAGCAAAATTTCTCTCTATTCCGTTGACTACCGAGGCCCAAGCCAGCCAAAACCTACTCCCCACACGGCCACACGCCTCGTCCTCATCCCCAATCTCTATCCAGCAGACCAGCACAGCCGCCACAACACGAACACCTCGACGCCGCCATGGCTTGTACGCTGCCCGTCTTCCCACTCCCATTCTTTTGCCGCCCCCAGCCGCCCCCCATTGCCGTCTTCGCACTCCCATTCTTCAGCAGCTTTTGCGACTGCTCGGAGGTCGAGGACGGGGAGGCGCGGCACCATGGCCAGGAGGAGGAGGACGGCCTCCTTCCGCTTCCGGTGGACGTTCTCGCCGCCGGTGCTGGGCATGCCCGGCGACCGCAAGCTGCTCGATGGATGGAGCTTCGGGGGAGGCCACGCCCCTTCACTCCAGAGCTTCCCCGGCGGGGATCTGTCCATCTGGTTCCTGTTCCTGTCATTTTTCTTGCTGCTAGCTGTTATGGTGCTGAAATTCTCGGGTACTTCGGGATTACCCGAACCCGGACCCGAAATTACGGGTACCCGAATTGTCGGGTAGTGGATTTTTGGGACGAATCTCGGGTGTCATGTTTGAAAACCCGAATTTGTTTTTACCCGAAAAACCCGACCCGAAATTTCGGGTAAACCCGAACGCCCAGCGTGACTTGGAGGCCCAACACTGTCTACAAGAATAGAAGTGTGCGTAGACATCAAGCTCTTTTCTGGCGCCGTTGCCGAGGAGGTAAGGTAAACGGTACTCACATCGTCTGGCTACTAAGCTATTTTCTAGCACTGTTGCTGGCGTGTGAGTTCTTGAAGGTATCTTCTTTAGATCCTGCAGTTATATCTTTTTGTTTCTTGTTTTTATTTCACTAGTTAGGCTTAATGGAAAACAACAACAAGATGAGAGGGCTTTATGAAATTTATCTTGAATTACGACATGAAGTGTTTGAAGAGAAAATTAAAAAACCTATGGAACTTTATTTGCATGTGATAACCCCCAAGAGCAAGGGATCACTGTAGCACCTCTCAATGTGGAAGTAAGGTATCGATCCGTAGGAGCAAGAAGGAAAAGTTATCTATTCCCTACAACTAAAGTGTCACAAGTTTTAGTTGATTATGCACTAAACAAGTTTAAAGAACAAGATGGTTGGTTTGATGGATGTAAAAGTGTCCCAATCCTCTTCTTTGCAAGAGGACAAGACAAAGGTAGTAGCAAGTGAAAGCTCTCAAAGAGAGAAAGCCCAATCCTCTATGTAGCAAGAGGACAAGCTCAAGTGTGTGTTTCTTATAGGAACAATGGACATGGTTCATGGGTTCACTTAATCCTCTCTCTCTCTCTCATCTACGGTGATCATCATGTTATAGATAAAGTACACACAATTGTCATGTTTTAATGGTAGCTTTTTATGACGGCTATATGTCCTAAAACACATAGTTGAAAGAAATACTCATTTGTGTTGCTAGGTCACCCTCGTAAGGCTAGCGTGGTTTTCTCACTCCCACATCATACTCTTTCTTTTTACCCCCAGATAAAGGATGTTGGGCGGTACTGTGTCACTCAATACCTATGCCGTGTCACATCGGCCATCCCGTACCCACATACATCATACTTCAAAGAACAATATCAAAGCATGACAAGTCAAAAAGCTCCAACACAACGGTAAATGCATAACAAATCATCTCACACCACAATATTCACCACAAAGGTATTACATAGATGACCGTAATCATGTTCAGCAGCTCATACGGTACTAATTAGTGAAGCTCAAGAGAGAGAGATACAAAGTTACCACCACAAACCCAGTCCAGGGGGTGGACTACTCCCCCTTCATCATGGTGATGATGGTGGAGAAGTTCTTGCTGTAGATGTTGATGATGAACACGCCGGAGGGGGGTGGAGCCCTCCGGAGGTGACTCCGGCGGCGTTTCCCCCCTCCGATCTTCTCCGGCGGCAGCCTTCTGACTCTCTGTTTCGTGGTTCTGTGTTTCTCCGCCGCTCCTTCCAGAGAACGTCGGGGGACCTTTTTTATAGGCGTTTTTAGGTCAAGACTATGTCGGTGGAGCGAAGATCGACGGCAACGGAGCCACGAGGGCCAAACGAGTGGGCCCCACGCGGCCACAGTACCTGGCCGCGTGGGCCACCCCCGTTTGGGCCTCGGCCTCCGCTTGCGCTTCCTTCGCCCACAGGTCTTCTTCCTTCCAAATATTGACGCCCGTAAATTTCCAGGTGATTTCGTTGACGTTTGGGTCCCTGAAACATTAAAATAAGAAAACGGGGTTTTCTGCCTGTGCAGGGTTAATTCCATAAAAATAGGAAATAAATGAATATTCCCAAAATCATTATAAAACATTGATATAACCCTTATATGATGCAAATATGATTGGAATATAAGCAATTAAAGTGCAAAGTTCATGTATGCATTTTACATGCATCAACATCCCCAAGCTTAATCCATGCTCGTCCTCGAGTATGAAGATGATAAAACTAACATGGACTTTGCAATTTAATACTTAACAATGGATATCAAAGATGATTACTATTGCTACATATAGTCAAATGATTCATTCTTCAAAGGAGTAGCAATATGCAAATAGTTTATGAAGTGATATCAAGTATTCAAGACAAGGATGTTCATTGATAGTTCACAAAGTGTAACATGGTAGCAAGTAATATGGAACACATGTATGCATAATGATAAGTAGAACATCCTACAATGGTCATAGAGTGTAGATGAAAATCTGAATATGATAGGTGTACACTTTGGAAAGATGTATATGTGAGTAGAGGTAAAGCATGCATAAGTTTCATCCAACTTCCAAACTCTTCTACTTAAGTTAATGATTGCAATAAGGTATTCATTGGTGTCAAGCTCTCATTGCCCCTATCATAGCATCTTGAATGATTAAGGTTAAAGTGAAAGCAAATATGAGTAGTGTGCTTGATAAAGAATGGGTTGAATGTCTCATGCCCCTTGAATACAAGTACTTACACCATGTGTTACTCAACTTGGGAAACAAAGCAAGTTCAATTAAATATCATTGTAAGCATAATAGTATCATCAAGAGCGTCAACTGGGGTACCTCTTGTCCCAAGATATGGAACAAGCCCATATCAAAATGACAAGACAAACAAACAAAATGAACAATCTCAACACCCTTTTTATTTACCATTTGGAATAGTTTTTTATTGCAAGGTGTATCACAGAAGGTTCACCATAGTATGTAAGTAAATTTCCACCATGAATGATGCATGGCTTAGATTAGCGGCCCAGGCGTCTCTCTAACCATTTACACAAACTCATTTAAACTCACTCTATTTCCACATTTATTTCAACATGATAAGCATCCATAGACAAAAGCACATGATATCAACTAAATGAGATGAAGAGCGTGTTGAAAGCTTGCCATGTGACAGCACATATGGGCTAACTTCCAACCCAAAACATTCATCAAGCCACAAACATCATAATCTTAATCACAATGGGTCAAGTTTTATTATGCAAATAAAAGAACATTGTGCATCAAGTTCGTGAGAGCTATATAACCAATTTTATTGCAATCAATAACATAAACATTTTCATTCAGAGGTAAGATAACACAAACAACATGTTAAACATACTCGGAATAGCATAAAGCCAATAGGTAGATATGGTGGACTCACTGGAATAACTTTGGTTGAAGGTGTTGGAAACAAGTTTTTGCTTGTTGGAGTTTTTGGGCTAGCAAAAGGGAGAAAGTTGACCATCTAGATGCATGCATGAGTGTCCATAGAACTAACTAATCCATGTTAAACCAAGTAAATAACAATCAGCACCAAAACATGAATAAGTGATAGCTCTACAAAAAGAATTTGCAAACTATTACTCATAAACAAGCTCATGAATCATGCAACTATATGTATCATTAAAAATCAAGTCAAACATCCCTTTTCCCAATCTTATAAAAGCATCCAACATATTTCAACCCATATTTCCAGTAGCTCTCTCATATATAATTGATAGTGTGGTGGTCTCTCAAGACTCAAACAAAAACAAAAAACGACGCTCCAAGTTTATGCGATAAAGTGTTTCGATCGAAAAACAGAAGTTGGACGTGTGCAAACCGAGAGTGTGTAGGTCCAGCGGGGTTGTCTTCACATCCCCAAGCTTATGGTCTTCACCATCCTTGGATAGCTCTTGGTGCATCTCCTCCAATCCCTGTGAAAAAACTTCAAAACACCGTTTCTCCCATCTCTTTTCTGTGGGGTGCATTAATAGTGATAAACAAATAGGTTCCTTGCTGCATATAATCCTTGAACAAAAATTCATATGAATGTCCAGAAAGTGTATAATGTTGTATGCCTACTCATAAACTCAATTGGATCAAAAAGATTCAACTTAAAAGCTCAAAGCATGCATCAAACAAAATGGGACAGAATCTGTCCAGAAAAACAGCAGCAGCAAAACGTATTTTTCTACCCTACCAAACTTTCTCGAAAAATTCCGAAAAAATTCATGCATACAGAGGATGAAAAGTTGCAACTACAGTTCAAATATGAGCTCATTCGGAGTTACAGAATAAGAATTAAAAATCATACCGTGCACTGACTCGTGCAGGAATAAAATCTCCGAACGCTATAAGCAACTTTTTCAAACCAAAAAGGGTAAAACTTGGCACTTTATTAAAAACTCCAGAACCTAACTAGACACAAAATCTCTTGTTACAGCAAGAGGACACAAAGAAAAATCACACACAAAAATAACCGGGTTGCCTCCCGCAAAGCGCTTTCTTTATAGCCATATAGCTAGGCTTCTTACTTGTTGTTTTATTGTGGACGAAGCTCATGAGGGAGCTTGAACTTTGGTGGTTCCCTCTTCCTTGGAAAGTGTTCCATGCACTTCTTGTGTGGAAACTGAAACTTTACATTCCCTTCCTTTGAATCAATGATAGCACCTGTGGTACGAAGAAAAGGTCTTCCAAGAATAATAGGACTAGAGGTTTTATTCCCCATATCCATGATTAGAAAATCCACAGGCACAAAAGTCATATGTAACTCTACCATAACATCACTTACTTTTCCCAAAGCATGTTTAATAGAGTCATCAGCAAGTGCTAGTTCAATAGAGCATTTTTCAAGATTTTTCAATTCAAGCACTTCATATAGTTCTTTAGATAAAACAGAGACACTAGATCCTAGATCAAGTATGGCATGGTGTGTCTCTTTTCCAATAGTTACTAGTACCTTAGGTATCCACATATCCCCAAGCTTAGGTGGTATCATAGCCTCTTGGTTGTACCTAGCAATCTTTTCTTTCAAGACATGATTAGCAATATAAGAACCAAAACCTGCTTGGTTAGTGTTGATGGAAGGATCACTTGCAAATTTTTGTAAGATAGATATTAATTCATGCAAGCTACAATTTTCTAAGTCAAGCAAAGGATCCTTGACTTCATTAAGCATTTTAACTTCCTCAACTTTCTTTTCCTTTTTAACCCAACTTGTTGCCTAGCAGGAACCTCTTTCACATGTTTAAGAGATGAATCTTTTCTCAATGAATCACTAACTCGAACCAATTTTTCCTCAATATTGTTCAGGTAAACATCTTTTTCCAGAAATTCTTTCTCACAAATTCTCAACTTATGCATGACATTAACCAATTCATTGTTTATCTTTGGAATAATGTTTTCAGAATAAGAAACTAGTTGTTCAAAATCTTCCTTACTAGGTAGCTTTTCTAACTTAGTTTCAAATTTATCCTTTGATGAAGCAAGTGCTATTGTGGTGTCTTCCAACTTTTTCTTGCTACCCACAAAGCTACCAAAAATCCTTCTAAGTGTCATGGCTGCACAAGGTGGTGTTGACAAGACAAAACTTCCACCTGTAGCCCCATCTAAAGCATTTTGATACCAAGGATCTATTCCATAATAGAAATAAAGATTTAGCTTTTCATCTTCACAAGGTGTAGGATCTTCATAATGCATCCTATTAATTCTTACCCAAGCATCTTTTAATGTTTCTCCATGATATTGTTTAAAACTAGAAACAGAATTCCCTAGAGAACTCCCTCCTTGTTTGTTTCCAAGCACCATGATAGCAAGTTTTTTTTTTGGTATTTTTAATTTTTTATGCAAAACTGAAATAAATATGATATGATAATGACACTAACAAAACAAATAAATTGCTTTGTAAGTAAAGATGGATAAGATGGTGCTCACGTAGGTGCAACCTCCCCAAGCTTAGGTGTTAGCACAAGTTGGTGACGTTGACTTTGTTGTGAGATGAATGCGATGATGCACACCCTTGGATAAATCTCTCAGCTACGATTCCCCGGCAACGGCGCCAGAAAAGTGCTTGATAACCCCCAAGAGCAAGGGATCACTGTAGCAACTCTCAATGTGGAAGTAAGGTATCGATCCGCATGAGCAAGAAGGAAAAGTTATCTATTCCCTACAACTAAAGTGTCACAAGTTTTAGTTGATTATGCACTAAACAAGTTTAAAGAACAAGATGGTTGGTTTGATGGATGTAAAAGTGTCCCAATCTCTTCTTTGCAAGAGGACAAGACAAAGGTAGTAGCAAGTGAAAGCTCTCAAAGAGAGAAAGCCCAATCCTCTATGTAGCAAGAGGACAAGCTCAAGTGTGTGTTTCTTATAGGAACAATGGACATGGTTCATGGGTTCACTTAATCCTCTCTCTCTCTCATCTACGGTGATCATCATGTTATAGATAAAGTACACACAATTGTCATGTTTTAATGGTAGCTTTTTATGACGGCTATATGTCCTAAAACACATAGTTGAAAGAAATACTCATTTGTGTTGCTAGGTCACCCCTCGTAAGGCTAGCGTGGTTTCTCTCACTCCCACATCATACTCTTTCTTTTTACCCCCAGATAAAGGACGTTGGGCGGTGCTGTGTCACTCAATACCTATGCCGTGTCACATCGGCCATCCCGTACCACATACATCATACTTCTTAAAGAACAATATTCTATCAAAGCATGACAAGTCATAAAAGTTCCAACACAACAGTAAATGCATAACAAATCATCTCATACCACAATATTCACCACAAAGGTATTACATAGATGACCGCAATCATGTTCAGCAGCTCATACGGTACTAATTAGTGAAGCTCAAAGACAGGAGAGATACATAAGTTACCACCACAAACCCAAATCCAGGGGTGGACTACTCCTCCTTCATCATGGTGATGATGGTGGAGAAGTTCTTGCTGTAGATGTTGATGATGAACACGCCAGAGCGGGTGGAGCCCTCCGGAGGTGACTCCGGCGGCGTTTCCCCCCTCCGATCTTCTCCGGCGGCAGCCTTCTGACTCTCTGTTTCGTGGTTTTGTGTTTCTCCGCCGCGCTCCTTCCAGAGAACGTCGGGGGACCTTTTTTATAGGTGTTTTAGGTCAAGACTATGTCGGTGGAGCGAAGATCGATGGCAACGGAGCCACGAGGGCCAAACGAGTGGGCCCCACGCGGCCAAAGTACCTGGCCGCGTGGGCCACCCCCGTTTGGGCCTCGGGCCTCCGCTTGCTAGCTTCCTTCGCCCACAGGTCTTCTTCCTTCCAAATATTGACGCCCGTAAATTTCCAGGTGATTTCGTTGACGTTTGGGTCCCTGAAACATTAAAATAAGAAAACGGGGTTTTCTGCCTGTGCAGGGTTAATTCCATAAAAATAGGAAATAAATGAATATTCCCAAAAATCATTATAAAACATTGATATAACCCTTATATGATGCAAATATGATTGGAATATAAGCAATTAAAGTGCAAAGTTCATGTATGCATTTTACATGCATCAGCATGATAGTGGTAATGTTATTAGTATACATTATTTGAACACCATTATTGCTAATGCCATGGAAAGCTCTAAGCTTGGGGAAGCTGGTTTTGATGAATATGATATTTTTAGTCCCCCAAGCTTTTAGGAGGAAATTTGCTTTGATGATACTTTGCCTCCAATATATGATGATTATAATGATTGTGGTATTCTACTTCGACCTACTATTGAGGATAAATTTTATTGTGATTATGATATGCCTCCTATATATGATGTTTACAATGATGAATATGATATTTTCAGTCCATCTACTATTGAGGATAAAGTTGATTATGATTATACTATGCCTGCAATTTATGATGATTACAATGATGGTTGTGATAGTTTACTTCCACTATTACTAATGACTAGTTGAGTGCCCGTGCGTTGCTACGGGGATCTCGAGTTTCTTTCATTGCCATACCTGTACATACAATGCATATTCCATGTATAGAAAAGAAAACTACATAAGGTTCAAAAAACATTAAGTTTCACTTCCGCCATAATGCATTTCGACAAAATGCAATAATTTGATGTTTTATGTCTAGAAAGCAACATCCAACCAATTGTCTCTTGTTAATTAAGATCGAATCCACCTGATTCCTGTCTAGTCTAATAAAGATGAATTACTTTGAGGGGAACATAAGGGTATAATTAGTCACGTTGTAAAAGACGTTGCAAGAAAGATAGAAAGGTTATGATTAGTTACAGATCAAAGAAGTATTTTCCTTTTCTCATCTTTGAGTACACGATCAAATTCTTTGATTAAGCTGCAAAAACTCTCAGCAAATCCACATAATATTAAGACATGTCAAAAGAATTCAATAGTACTACGCAAGTAGAGAGGTTGCAAAAATTCATCCCACCACATATAGAAGATCTGAAACTGCATGTTCAAGCAGGAACAAACAAACAGTGCATTATGAGAGCACAAGACAAAGTTCAGTCAGATTTCCCCTCATCTTCCCAGTGAGTCCTTCTAGCTGGTTGGATGTCTGCTAGAGTTCTTTATCTTGTATTCTTGTCTATCTTCTGGAACCTATTCCTGTAGCAACCAAACTCCTATTAGAATCAATCGACCCAGCAAGACAACAACCAATCATAGTTCATGCACTGTGGTTTGCAAAATGATCTCAGCAAGAAAGTCAATGTGCAACAATTAACGTTTTGTAGCACAACTTAATCCTCAAACCACGGCGAGCGCCCTCGGTTAGCTAAATTCCATCCCGACTTTAGTAAAACCGAGTTTTCCTGAGCGTGGCTAGGTCGGCTAGTTGACTTAAGCGAATTACCAATGATGTGAAATGTAACAATAGGCTATATACTATGAGCGAGAAAATTACAGAAGTTCAAAAAGATTGGTAGTAGTCCGCTCGCACCCGGACAATAATATTCCAAAGGCAAATGCACCTAAGATCAAATATTTTGAGCCGGCTTACATGGAAAATTCAGACTTTCTTTTTGTTGCTGCGGTCACATAAAAATATAAACTTTGAATCTTTATAGCTAAATACATGGTAATTAAATCAGAAGGTTTTTTTTTTGTATCAATGTGCATGTGCTGATCTGATAAACTCAGTTTTAGTATATGTGGCTACTTGGCTGAATCAGTCAAGTCTGCTTTACCAAATTTCAGCTCTACATGCCATATTGCGTTGACTAATTGACCACTCGTAGTCTCCTAGAAACTGTCGGATTCAATAACTGACTGGAGTGATTGCCACTTGGTCTCTGTATAAAAAGGAATAGGGAAAGAATCATGCATTATTTAATCCCATTTACCTTGCTGACGGGAATTGGTGTCATTTTAAATAAATCAATTGAACAAAATGGTATTATAAGGAATCACTGTTGGAAATAGAGTAATGACCTGCCATGTGTTGTAGTAAGTCAAAATGGGAGTATGGTAACCATTGTTGAACTTATGAAATGCAGTAATAACAGAGAGAACAACGCATATTCTAAAAACTGTTAAACAAACGATGTTAGTTTGGTTCTGGAAAACAGGGTGTTTCGTTTCTCAACTCTGATGCCAATTATGTACATTCTCAAAGAAAAGCAAACTTCTAGCTTTCAATTGTTTGGCATCTCGTAAGATAAACATTGTTGAACAATGGGATGATTTATCTATCAGTTTACTCAACGGTTTCCATACCAGTGTGTACCACAACCTCGGACATTAATTTCGTGAGAGGTACTTTCAGAAAATCAAGAAGGTTTATTAGGAAAAATATATCTACTTTCGAATTGATCAAATAAGCGCAAAAAAACTGGAAAAACAAGACCATGACAGACACGTATTATCAAATCAAGAGTGATTCTTAAAAGGACCAAATAAGGCACTATTATAGTATTATGTAGACGAAATACAAATCCCCTATTTCCAAGCAATTGGAATTGAATTAGTCCTGAAACCTAATTGTTTGGAGAAACACACACGAGATGTATATACAGCAGCACACACTAAACTGGAGCATCGATGAGCAGCATCCTATTCATGGTGCACAGAGCTGCTCGCCTGCTCCACCACCTCACAATTTCACAGTACAATAGCAGTATGCATATGGACTAAATAACATATTTGGAAAATCTTGCAGCTCATACCTTACGTAATAAATCGTTCAGCAAAACGATCTGGGAGAGCACGAGCAGCATACGTTGTTGTCCCAGAAGATGCACGAACGAGATCAGAACTTATGACTCCAGTTGCAATGCTATTGCCTGGGATCAGCAGACCATATCCAATGAAAGATATGAAGTACGCGAGGTTGGGATTTCAGGCCACGTGCAGCAGCGGCGCCGGCGCTGCTCATCGGCCGATATAGCTGGAGACGGTGGAGCTGCCATCTGCTGGAGTTCAGAGGAGCTGCGAGGACGACGCGAGCAGAATCCCCGGCGCGCGGGCGTGCTGGCCGGGGTAGCAAGCCGGACCATCATGTGACAATGGCAAGCAAGTGGAACTTAAGCAACGAAGAAGAAGTCCCTCTTGCAGAATATACATCAGAGCCCTCATAATCTTGCCCAACATAATATTCCAGCTTCATAGAACATACCTTGATTATCTTCCAGCTTCATAGAACATGTGGTGCCACTAATTCTTCTTTGTTGTATGTGAATAGAACCATCCATTAAAGACATGGCAATCTGAGCACCCTGGTTCAAGCAGTTCACATATTCGAAAATATCCCACTGTATATGGAAGCAAAACATAGGAACAACAATATTCCAGGGCTGAGCTTCCCAAACCGAATTACCTGAATTGTCAGCCACCACCATGGTGGCATAGTATAGGAACCTCCAAAACATGGCTCACCATTGATGCCGCACTGCTTACCGTAGGCAGAGAGAGTCGCCACAGACGCAGACGCCTTCAGAAGCAGACCTGCCTCATGGCCATCCATGTACAGGTTCCCACCCGCAGCACCGCACTCACCTTCAGATTTCAGCGCCAATCTCTGGGCAGCACCCTAGTGGTGGATGGAGATGTTGAAGTAGCCATCGACGACAGCTACGCCAAACCTGCTGCATTTAGTTCCCCAGGTTGAATGTGAAAAGGACAACAATACAAACCAGTTTGAGATACTGATATGTTGCCTCAGTTAATCAAATCTGCAAGGTTAATATTCTTCAAAAGAACGTTCTCCAACAATTTAGGCTAGCTGCAGAGAAGAATCATCATATGTGCAATCCCTGATCCACAATAACATAAAGTAACAAACCGAAAAGTAGTGCCTAAGAAAGTAAAATACAATTTAGATTGGAAATACTTCCAGACCATGTCATAAGTAGTTGTAACATATCACTATAAAGAGTATTTCAGCATAATTAAACAATGTCCAATGTTCACCTGAATAAAACTAACCAACCTTCAAATCGTAGCATTTTGGAATCGATTATTTGGCTCCAAAGATTTACGTGATTGAGCAGAATTTCATCGACAAATTTGAAGACTGCAATGTCAGGCAAGATCACTGGTCACTGGTCAGGTCGAGATGCTCACGGGTGCCCAGGAATATGACTAATTCTGACAACGGGCTTGGTTACAATCATCATCTACAAAATGCAAGTAGCATAAACTTTACATCTTCAATAGGTTGGTTCAGTAGCGATGTAGCACAAGTGACTAAAAGTCTAAAACAGACCTGGTGGAAATAATACTCTACCAACAAATTAGTGAATCAGACAAATCCCATGCCGCTGCCTCCATTACAAACAAGCGTTCATGTACTATATTATTGTAGTACAACCTGCCCATCTGCTCAAGTGATAGAAAGAATTGCATCCAAGGCCCTGAACGTGAAGACTCACGAGGAATCCCCATGAGGAATTGAACATGCTAGAGAACAGTTGAACAGGAGCTCACCAGCAAAATTTGAAGCAGAGGAAGAGGCGTTGCAAAGGATCAGATGAGCAGCAGTCGTGGCAGAGGTAGATGCGCGGGCAGGGGGATTCAACCGGCAAGGTCGCTGGGAGATGTTGCCAGCCGGCCAATAGCGCGAGAGAGCAGAAAACTCCGCCGCACTCAACCACCACCACCTTCCCTGATCCCAACTCATTGTCACCTCCACGGCCACCATGCCCTCGTCGTCGTCGTCTTTACAGACGAGGAATTCTGGCCGAAGGCGAAGGATGTGCGTTCCATTATCCTCAACTTCGATTCATACCAGAGTTTTCCCTTGTCCTTCACCATGAATAAGAAGGAAAGTGTAAGCATCAACGCTCAGAAATCTGGACATTACCTATTTATTTTCTCAACTTCGATTCATACCAGAGGGGAGTGGCGAGCAGTACCTGAGTGGAGATGAAGGGTCGGCGGCAAGAGGGCGCTGATGGTATGGGAGCGGCGTGCGTCGGCTGCTTGTTGGGAGCAGCTGGTGAGTAGAGAAGACGTCGTCGTGGCCGTGCTTGCCAGCATGGCGGCAGCCCGGAAATAAGGCTGCGCAATCGACCAAGGGCACGCACCATCAGATCGGCGGAAGAGCCGCCTCGCATTATGCCTCTGCTGCTCGTATCTGAGGTCGACCAGGAGGCCCCGTGGCAGTGGCGAAGCCGAAGACCGCCCGGAACTCGGTGATGGCGATGGCCATCTCCGCTTGTGGTTATCGTCCCTGTACGTCGCCGGGCGTAGGCCGTGCAGCTTCTCCGCCAGGCTCTTGTCCGGGTGCGCCTGGATCCACATCGGCTTGGCCACCGACAACACCTGCAAGCCGACGAAGGCGAGCGGCATCAGCAACCTCGAATGCGCCGCCGGAGATGGGGGAGAGAGGCCGGATCTGGAGGAGAAAGGGGGGTTCGGGAGAGACGACACAGAGGTCAAGTCGACACAGGGGCAGTCTAAAAGTTCAACCGGTAAGACACTTGGCGGGCAAAGGGCGTAATTATTTTCTAAATCAGTGTAGAACTGAGGGGTAAAACCGGAAAAATAAAAAACGTACCAACCATCACCTCTAGCTATATTATATAGTAGAGATTATGCTTATGTGGAGAGTAATAATACTTTTATGCATGTGGATCATGATAAGAATTTTTTATGTGATAGCTATATTGTTGAGTCTATTCATGATGCTACTGAAAATTATTTTGAGAGAGGAAAATATGGTTATAGAAATCTTCATGTTATTAAATTTTCTCTCTTTATGATGAAAGTTTGAGCTTTCTCTTATGTTGCTTTTATATGCTGGTTGCTTTAAGACCTATTGGTCATTATGGGAGAGGGAGACACGGTTTCATATATCTCAATAATATTAAGTCTCTTCTCTTTATGTTGAAAGTTTTGAAATTGCACTTGGTTTGCCTTACTATGCTAGTCACTTTGTGCTTCATTGATTTGTTTTCTTACAAGACACCTATGCATAGGAAGTGTGTTAGATATAAATATGTTTTATATTTGCTTCTTGATGCTCTCTTATATGTTCAACTCTTATTCTTATGAGAGCATCATTAAAATTATCATGCCTAGCTAAAAGGCTTTAAAGAAAAGCGCTTGTGGGAGGCAACCATGTTATTTTTGCTTTCTGTTTTCTTTTGCTTTTTGTTGAGTCAAGGATGTTTTTACCTCTGTAACATCTCTGTTGTATCTTTTTGTTTTTTTTGTGCCAAGAAAGCCTCTACTGACAAGAGAGTGTTAAAACTGAGTTTTCTGCCAGAAACAGATTTTCTGCGCTTCACTGTACGAAATTCCAAAAAATCACGGAACTTGATCTGTAATTTTTTGTGCAGAAGCCCCAGGTTTATATCAATCTTTCGTTAGTATATCATTTTCTGATTTGAGTTCTTCATCGAGGCTGAGGGCTCTACCGGTAGCTATGTGGTTTATCTCTCTCCCATGGTGTGATCTTTATGTGATCATGAGCATTGTAATCTAGTTGAATTCATAGATGTCTCCCCTTCATTATGTTATGGATATGGTACTCAATTGGTTTTATCATTATAATCTCCGGAGTCACTGTTGACAACACAATACCATAGTGACAGTGTGGGTGGCGTGTGTGACTCTTTGGATTAAAGATTAGAGGGATACTTACCATGAGTGTTCTTGTGTTGGATGTCTCTATAAAATTGTGGTGTTTGTTTAGTACTATTTTAGTGTGCTCATAGTGACAGTGTGGGGTGCCCTAGATGTGGAATACAACCTTTAAGGTGTGCTTTTATAGCCCTACACAGTGGTAATGGTGTTCGTTATCCAACAGGAGAATAACTCATAGTTGCATCTAAATTGCATATTGAAGAGGAAGTATTTATATGGGTTGAGTTATATTATTATTGTTGAGAGTGACCACTAGTGAAAGTAGGATCCCTAGGCCTTGTTTCCAAGCATAGAAATACCGTTTATTTCCAGTTCTGCTGCATTATCGCTCGCTGCCATTTTTATCAAAAACTACATATACCACTTGTTAATATCCATATCACATGCATTTTACTATCTCTTCTCCAAACTAGTGCACCTATACATCTGACAAGTGTATTGGGTGTGTTGGGGACACAAGAGACTTCTTGTATCTTAATTGCAGGTTGCTTGAGAAGGATATCTTTGACCTCTACCTCCCTGAGTTCGATAAACCTTGGGTTACTCACTTAAGAAAAATTTGCTACTGTCCTACAAATCTCTGCACTTGGAGGTCACGCTGGGCATAAAACCCGAGGCCCGGAGCCATCTTCATCGCCATTGCTGCTTCCCATGATGAGGAGGGAGTAGTTCTTCATCGAGGCTGAGGGCTCTACGGGTAGCTATGTGGTTTATCTCTCTCTCCCATGGTGTGATCTTTATGTGATCATGAGCATTGTAATCTAGTTGAATTCATAGATGTCTCCCCTTCATTATGTTATGGATATGCTACTCAATTGGTTTTATCATTATAATCTTCGGAGTCACTGTTGACAACACAATACCATAGTGACAGTGCGGGTGGCGTGTGTGACTCTTTGGATTAAAAATTAGAGGGATACTTACCATGAGTGTTCTTGTGTTGGATGTCTCTATAAAATTGTGCTGTTTGTTTAGTACTATTTTAGTGTGCTCATAGTGATAGTGTGGGGTGCCCTAGATGTGGAATGCAACTTTTAAGGTGTGCTTTTACAGCCCTACGTAGTGGTAATGGTGCTCGTTATCCAATAGGAGAATAACTTAGAGTTGCATCTAAGTTGAATATTGAAGAGGAAGTATTATATGTGTTCAGTTATATTATTATTGTTGAGAGTGACCACTAGTGAAAGTAGGATCCCTAGGCCTTGTTTTCAAGCATAGAAACACAGTTTATTTCCAGTTCTGTTGCATGTTCGCTCGCTGCCATTTTTATCACAGACTACATATACCACTTGTTAATATCCATATCACCTGCATTTTACTATCTCTTCACCGAACTAGTGCACATATACATCTGACAAGTGTATTAAATGTGTTGGGGACACAAGAGACTTCTTGTATCTTAATTGCAAGGTTGCTTGAGAGGGATATCTTTGACCTCTACCTCCCTGAGTTCGATAAACCTTGGGTTACTCAATTAAGGCAAATTTGCTGTTGTCCTACAAATGTCTGCACTTGGAGGCCCAACACTGTCTACAAGAATAGCAGCGTGCGTAGACATCAACTTCTTTCTAGGGTTCTTCTTAGTCGGCGAAGCGGTGAGCTTCCGCTTTTGCCACTTATAATTGGGCGGAGACGGCTAATGTGCCGGAGATCGAGATGGACTCACGCTGGGGTCCCTATCGGGGAGGGGAGGACTTTGTTGAGGTGGATTGCTACAAGGAGGAGTCGGTGGAGGGGTGGAGTCTACAAACACGATGTATTTCTTTTTCCACAGAATGAAACCACTCGTGACTTCTCCCAGTGCCTTCTCCCCATCACCTCCATCAATATCAAGCTCTAGTGTCTCATATCCCTTCAGAACTTCATCCACCCCAACATGAGCATAGCCAGCTGGAATCTGACTGCCATGGAAGCGTGCTCCATGTTCATTAGGTAAAGCAAAGGCGACCGCCACCTTGAAGGATATGTTTTTCATTGACTGATGTATATCACACATTTTCTTCTCCGTGATATCATCCACGGGGTAGCGAGCTAGCGGTTCATCATCCATCAGTGCATCATGATCAGCAAGGAGTGCCGTGGAACCCACGCTACTTTTCCGCTGAGATGGGACGATACTATCGAATGCAGGATCTTCTTGCTGCCGCTGAGATGCCCTTTGCTGGCTAAGTGTGTCAATCTGCTCCTGCTACCGCATGAACCTGCGTTCCCATTCCTCGTTCTTTTGTTCTAGCCGTTGGATCCGGTCTGCCTCCTGCTTCTTTTTTCTACTGCAGCTTTTATAATTGTCATTGCACTCCGGAAACCCAGCCCTCCACGAAACATTGGCGCCTTTGCCTCGTGTTCATCCAACGTGTTCAGGATTCCCAAGGGCGAGTGTCAGCTCGTCGTTCTCTCTCTCGGGCTAGAACGTTCCCTCTTGAACTTTTTCTATTGCTTTAACAATCTCTTTGGAGACCGTTTGAATTTTTCCTTATTTTTTCCCTTGCAATAATATTGCCTTTCTGTGGGTCAATCGATGCCCTATGCCCGTACAACCAGTGCTTGGCCCTATCGGGCCACTCCTCTGTAGCTGGAGTGATCCCTTTGGCAATCAGCTCGGCATCATTTTTATCCCACTTAGGCACGACAGTATTGTAGCCACCTGGCCCCATAATATGGTGATATTGCTTTTTCGCAGCATTTACCTTAATTTTTGGCCGACCTTTCCAGAGCTTCAGACGATTCCTTGTACGCCTTAAATGCGTCCCAGTGATAATTTTGCTTCTCTAGTGCTCCAGTGAATGTTGGAGTTTCTTTTTTCTTCTTATAGTCACTCCATAATTTTTTCTTGAAGCTCTGGAATTGTGTGGCCATCTTCTTAAGAGTCCATGTACTCCTTGACTTTCAACTTCATGCCATCTGACAGATCTGGCGGTAGGTTGAAATTTGACATGAGCGAAGCTCATCTTTGGATCTTTTGTCGACATAACTAACTCCTCCATCGTCTACCTTTGGCTTATGCCATTCTCGAATGCTGATCGGGATGTTGTCCCTAACAACAACTCCACGTTGATTTACAAAAAAATTACATTCACTACGGGAGCAAGCGTTCGCCATCTTCAGCAACTTCCTCGATCGGGAACCTTACATGATCGCCCAACCTTTTGGTGGGGGCCTCGTTGCCTTTTACCAGATTGGCTCGATCCGGAGCGCCTAGCAGATTGGCTCGATCCAGAGGGCTAAAAGAAGAATGATTCGTTAATAAGTGCAATACAAATCAATTAATGCATCTAGTGATCATGAGAGGCTTAATATACCTCGTCGGAATTTGTTAACGGCCCTTCGTCTCTTGGTTATTCCTCAGCTCGATCACCGTAGTCGTTCAAAAATTGTGAGCTGTAATCTTCTCCACCTTCTCCACCGGCATATATAATATTCAATATTTCCTCTTCACCGTCGTCTCTGCCGCGGGCGTCCATAGCTTAACTACAAACTGAATGTAAAAAAGGTAAAAAAAAAACATGAGCACTTGAATTCTATAACTACACTAGTTGAGTGCCCGTGCGTTGCTACGGAGATTGTAAATTTTTTTTGAATTTAAGTAACCATTTCATAGCCATCCTAAATTTTGAGTTTAAGTAACCATTTCATTTTGCTACAACATGCACCTTCTGATGAAAAAATTTACTGCTCGATCACAATCAATTGTTCAAATATACATATATGACATGTACATTCAATAGATGTGGTAAAAATCAAGCAACATGTCTCATTACATCAACAAAGAGACACATATATAGTAGTCATAGTTTGCTCTGCTACTAAAACAGATGGAGTTGTCACTACTTGCCAAGTAAATTGTAGAAATGTCTTCTAGATGTCCCTTGTTAGATGCTGAATTCTGACTTAATTTTGATGCACTCTTGACAGTTCAATGTCCCTGCAATCAATTTTATATGCTTTCAATTTAGTAACAAGAATATGAAACAAAATAAAAACTACACAAAATAAACTACCTAAACTACACAAAATAAACTACAAAACATAATTCATCCAAAATAAACTACACAAAATAATTCATCCAAAATAATTTAGTTATATTTTAGTAACTACACAAATTCATCCAAAATAATTTAGTAACAAAATAAAAACTACACTAAATAAACTACACTAAAGAAAATTTTCCTAACACTAATTTTGCATCTACACGAATTCATCCAAAATAATTTTTGCTAACACTAATTTTGCTTCTACACAAATTCATCCAAAATAAACTACACTAAATAAACAAAACAAAATAAACTACAATAAATAAACTACCTAGGGTACAAGTCCAAAAAAAAACTACCTAGGGTACGTCCGGTTACCTCGCCGGCGTCATGGTCGCCGTAGATGGACGGGACGGCGCTGCGGCGTCATGGACGGGAGGCGGCGCTGTGGGACATTGTGGACGTGAGGCGGTTACCACGGCCGCAGACGGGCGGCGCGGCGTCATGGATGGGATCGAGGCGGCCGGCGCTGCGGCGTCGTGGACGAGAGGTGCCTAGCATGGCTGCAGATGGGTGGCGGCGTCGTGGACGCGCAACGGCGGTGTCGTGGATGGGAGGCGGCTAGGCGTCGTGGACGGGAAGCCGCGCCGGGGGCGGCGGCGACGGAGCGCGCGGGTCAAGTGTGCTCCTCCAACAAATGGCAGCTAGGGTTTGCCGGCGGCGGCGAATCCCTGTTGGCGTCGGAAGTCGGGCACGAGGGAAGCACGGCGAGGGACGTCCGGAGCAGGAGAGGGTGGCGGATGGCGGTGGGCGGCGTGCGGGCGGACAGAGCAGGAGAGGAGGAGGCGCGCAAATGGTCAATTTGGGGAAAATTTCCCTAAGTCCCACGCGAAAAGGACCTTTAGTCCCGGTTCTAGCCAACAACCAGAACGAAAGGACCTATAGTCCCTGTTGGTAGATAGAACTGGGACTAAAGGTGTTCGGGCCAGGCGGCAAAATTAAGCGCGCGAAGCCCACCTCTTTAGTCCCGGTTGGTAGCTAGAACCGGGACTAATGGGCTTTTGATTTCTGTTAGTCAATTTTTTTGCTCTCCTTTTTCTTTTTTCTATTTTCTGATATATCTTTTTATTTCTATTACCAACCTCTTTTTTCTATTAGTCCAATTTCTTATATATCTATTGATTGAAGTCAAATTAGTTTCTAAAAAAGAGTCAAATTAGTCAAATCAAGTCAAACTAGTTTCAATATATATATAAATCATATCTATATTTGATCATATCCCGCCCAAAATTTCCAGCCAAAAATACCTGCCAAAATTTCCCGCCCAAAATTTAACCATCGAAAGTTTACGATGCCGTGCAATAAATAAGAAAAATAGCGTGCGACTAAACACATCAATGAACAAACACACACGGTTTCCCTAAGCTATAGTCCCACACTGGCTGCGATATCTGTCACATGCAGTGTGGGACTGAGCTCGGGAATCCGGATGATTTGTGTTGGTCGACCTAAAGTAAACTGAAAACTAATTATATTGAATACCTAAATACAACTGAAACAAAATACCCGGTTTCCCCTAGCTACAGCCCCACCGTGATTCACGGTCGAATGCAGGACCGAGAATCCGAATCTCTTCGACTAGATGAACTAGGAGGTGCGTCATAATATTGAAGAAGGATGGTGGGAACACCAACTCGAAGCTGACAAGACATTGGGCCACATCATTATGTAACCTTTGTAGACTTTCTGGATCGATTACCATCTGAGAATTGCATTGAGGAATGCACATAGCTTCACAATGGGTACTCGAACATTTTCCGGTAGAATCCCCCTCAATGCAACCGGAAGTAATTGTGTCTCAATTTTTTCTCCACTGCGACCCATCAGCGGGGTGTCTCAACATCACGTCTTTCTTACGGTGTTCTTTGTGCCATCGCAATAACTTGGCATGCTCTTTATTTTGGAACAAACGTTTCAACCGTGGTATTATAGGAGCATACCACATCACCTTGGCAGGAACCCTCTTCCTGGGGCGCTCGCCAACAACCTCACCAGGGTCATATCGTCTGATCTTATACCGCAATGTACCGCATACCAGGCATGCATTCAAATTCTCGTACTCCTTACCACGGTAGAGGATACAGTCATTAATGCATGCATGTATCTTCTGCACCTCTAATCCTAGAGGGCAGACAATCTTCTTTGCTTCGTACGTACTGGCGGGCAATTCGTTATCCTTTGGAATCATCTTCTTTACTATTTTCAGCAACTTTTCAAATCCCTGTCAGATACACCATTCTCTGCCTTCCATTGCAGCAATTCCAGTGTGGTACCCAGCTTTTTCTGACCATCTTCGCAATTTGGGTACAACAATTTTTTGTGATCCTCTAACATGCGCTCCAACTTCAACATCTCATTTTCAGTTTCGCAGTTTCTCTGTGCATCAACAATGGCCCGACCAAGATCATCAGCGGGGGGCTCATCTGATGCCTCTTCTTCAGCTCCTTCCTCCATTGTAGTACCACCGTGTTCAGGGAACATAGGATAGTTGTCATCATCCTCTTCTTCTTCATTGTCTTCCATTATAACCCCTCTTTCTCCGTGCTTGGTCCAACAATTATAGCCGGACATGAAACTGGACTGAAGCAGGTGGATGTGATGGGTTTTTGAGGAAGAGTAATCCTTCGTATTCTTACTGACACTACATGGACAACACATAAAACCATTCCACTTGTTTGCCTCAGCCACACGGATAAAAAAATGCATGCCATTAATGAACTCCAGAGAGTGTCGGTCAATGTACATCCATTGCCGGCTCATCTGCATTATATAAGTATATCAAAAACCATTGCACAACATCATGAGTAGTGACCAAATGTTATTATTGCATAAAGTTTATACATAGTTCTCATAAAACATATATTGAAACTAACGTTTTAACTATCTAATGCATTTAAATGCAACAACAAATGCGATCAAAATCGCAACTAAGGTAACAATTGATCCAACACCATAATGATACCAAGCCTCTTTATTAATGACATATTTTCTAATCTTTCTAATCTTCAAGCGCATTGCATCCATCTTGATCGTGTGATCATCGACGACATCGGCAAGATAAAACTCCAATTTCATCTTCTCTTCTTCAATTTTTTTCAATTTTTCTTTCAAATCATCATTTTCTTTTTAACTAAAGTTAACTTCTCGACAAGAGGGTCGGTTGAAATTTCCGGTTCACATACCTCCTAGAAAAAAATATCTATGTCAAGTGTTGGTCGGCATAATTGTCATAAACACGAAATGAAATAAATAGTTATAAAAGATAATATACCACATCCGAATCATAAACCGGACGAGGGCCGACGGGGACGGATATCAAAACCATGGCACTATACATAACAAAAAATCATACAAGTAAGAAAATTATACAAGTAACTATGTAAATCATACAAGTAAGAATTTGTTTTTTTAATAAGAACAAGAGGATCACCAAGGTGGTGCCGGCGACGCGGGCGATCGACGGCGGTGAGGACATGGACGGGACGGCACTAAAACACACAAATCATATTTTAATTTAGCTCAAATTGCATATAAAACAAATAAACTGCCACATAATTATCAAATATTCATCCAATTTACAATTTAGCTTCATGGATCTTTTCTATTAAGTTAGTATTTCATTAGCAACTAACTTAGGCATTTCATCAAACACCTAGCTAGCACTACCAACATAAAATGAGCTAAACTAGCAATGAAATGAGCTAAACTTGCAATGACAGATGAAAGGATGAAGTTCCTAAACCTTTGATAGATGGGGCATCGCCAATCTTGACAAATCATGGAAAAAATGGGGATGAAACTCGAGCTTGGGAGAGGAAACAGAGGAGAGAAATGGAGATGGCTCGGGCAAAAAAATGGAGATGGCTCGGGCAGAAAGAAGATGATATAGGGGAGGCCTTTAGTTCCGATTGGTGTCTCCAACAAGACTAAAGCTCAATCTTTAGTCACGGTTTGTAATACCAACGGGGACTAAAGGGGCTCACGCTGGCCCCACACTGCGTCTACCTGCCGCGACCCCTTTACACTAGTAGGAAAAGGGTTATCAGTGGCGCACCAAATTGACATTCTGTGGCGCACCCACAGAATTGCTGGGTGCGCCACAGAATCGTCGCCACTAAAATTTGTTTTCTGTGGCGCACCATGGGCATGCGCCACAGAAACCCACTTTCTGTGGCGCACCCAGGCCGTGCGCCACAGAAATAGCTCGGTAGGCCACATAGCAGAGTAATTCTGTGGCGCACCCACGCCTGGTGCGCCACAGAAAGTGGTGCGCCACAAAAACATAAAAGCGTGCGCCACAGAAATATGAAACAGTATTACAGGTATTTTTTTCATTTTGCTGTATAAATACAGGTATATACAGGATTTATCAAGAAATACAGATATATTTGACAGGTATATAAACAGACACACATTAATCACTATTTCATCACACATATTACTTAGTGTGCCCGAGATACATACACATAGTCACAAAAGTGCCGAATGTTAATTTACACAATATATTAGTTATGATAGCAACAAAAGTTCATCATTTCACACTACACATTACAAATAAAGTGTTCACCGCCTAACTAGGATCAAATGTAGTACACATCGGCGATGATGGTGAGCAAGAGCGCGCGGGAGCATGCATGCATAATCATGGCTTCCTCTTCTTGAGCGGCGCCGGGAACGGTAGAATGCCCCCTTTCGTCCTCCACTCCCTGGTGTCATTCTGCGCCGCTAGTCGTTCTTCCATTTCCTTCTGAGACAACGCTGAAAATGGATTGGGATATATATTGGTTAGTGATATACATAGAGTATAATTTGTTCATCTAAGTATAGAGGCAAGACGATCAATCAATGTTGTCATGGTTGGAAATCATATGGCTATCCTATTTGGGTTTCATAGCATAGCATATATATAATATATAACCCTACACATGCACTTCTACAAAAAAGTACACACTAGCTAGTAATGCTTAGCAAGGCTATCTTTTATAATACATCCTACGTACCGAAGCGGAAGTGGAAGGACCCTGAGGCGTGCATGACATCGTCGAGGATGATATCTGTTAACTGCAGCCGGATGCGATGGAAGTCTTGTCTATAATCAGCATCGGTGAGTCTTTCCGCCATTTTGGTGTATTCTGCGAGATTAGATGCAATCTTCGTTTTCTCGCAATCCCGGACAATCGTTTTAAGGTGACGGAGGGCATAGTAGGCCTCCATCACACTGCCATCCAGTTGCTTGACGCAATGGAATCCGGTCCCATGCAAGAACTTGTGTGTGTTGTCGTCCTCCGTGAAAAATTCCGACTTCTTATGGAAGGGGCCGCCCTTTTTGGCATAGGCCTCGAGAGCGTCATCGAGAACACCCTTTATTCTGTTGTATGATCTCGGCTGGGATTTATTCCCCGAGTCCAAATAAGTGGCAACGGACCACCTCGGGGATACGTGGATGAGTGCGCAGTACTTGTCCCTGCTCAACACAATTGAAGCAGAATGTTGGACAAAGGATCAGCGATGGAAGAAATGTACAAGAAGACATAAGATAGGACGGTGGCGAGCAGATGTGTACTTACTCGAAAAAGTAAGGCAGAAGAAGGGCGGTCTTCTCCTTGTTGGCCAGGAAGACCCTAACGAGGTACTCCTTGGCCGTTTCCCGTGTTGTTGATCCTTCCACCAGATGGCTGTCGCGCATGTAGTAGGGATCCACTATCGCGATGTACGGGGTATCATCTCTCCTGATCTTCATCGCCGCATCGAGAGCATATAGGCGGACCATGTTATAGTCCAGCCGTTTGGAGTGATACAGGTTGAAGATGTCCTCGTACGCTATGAAGAACACATCTGCGGGGTCATCCTGGACGAAGTCCACCAACTCTTTTGGCACCTTGACCGAGAACGCCGGGTAACCTGGGTTCTTCTCTTTAAGAAGGGTCTCCTCTAGATACAAGATATTATTCTGCAAAGTAATCATGGGTCCTTCTGCAAGGCGGAGCATGTCCCCGGACAAGATAGATTTACCAGCTTCATGAACTCTGGAGTAGCCTTGTGGATTGTGTCTTCAGGACCCCGGATCTTAGGATCTTGCTGGCTCGCAGAGTATGCTTTTCTCTTCCTTTGATGACTCTTCTTTTTCTTCTTCTCTGGGGATTGTGGGGGTGGGGGTGCAGTGAACCCCGCTTTAACTGTTTCTTTCAGTGTGGTAGGGGTGAAAATGGTACCCGGTTGAGCTTGATGATCGCCGGCATCCGGAGGCGTGTCGGTGAAGGCCAGGCGCTGTGTGCATGAAGTGGGACGAGCAGGTTGAATGTGGTGGTCGCGGAAGGGTTCTTCATCCATAAGAGGCATGAACATATCATCCGCGGCGGCGCCAGTGTTGATGTAGTCATCGACGTTTACATCATTATCATCATCCTCCTCAACATTGTCGTCGTTGCCACCAAGTTGAGGTGCAACGGCTTTGTCCTCAACATTGTCGTCGTTGCCACCAAGTTGAGGTGCAACGGCTTTGTCCTAAAACATAAACAATAGCACATCCGTTAGTCGGGAAAGTCGGAAAGTCGGGGAATTCAGAAAGTCAGAACTAACCTTGGACGGTTGCGGGGAAGACGTTCCCAACAACTGTTTGTGGCGGTTGGTGGCGGCGATGACCGGCGGCGGTAGCTTCCGGCCGGCGGTGGCGGCGACCGGCGGTTCCGTCTGGGTGGTGGTGACGGCTGCTTGTGGCGCCGGTTCATCCGCAGCATCTTTTTTTGTCCGCCTCGGCGGGGGCCGAACGATCGGGGCTCGGGGCCTCGAGGTGGCGCCGCCGGTGCGCCTGGCCCCTTGAAGAACATCCCCAAGACGAATTTGGGTTTTCGGCCATTCCAGCACCCACTTCCCGCATTCGCCAAGCTTCATGTATTTCTCGGCTCCCTGAGGTTGCTTAGGGGGGTCGATGTCACAGAACTCAGGCAGTACCTCCTTCACATTTACTTTCATCACGAGCTCGCTCATTCGGACGTTGTGGATATCGCGGGTCAAAGGTTGTACGGTCGAGGCCCTTGCGACTTCCTTCAACTCGCCGTCGGTACCCACCCTATGCAGGAGTATGCAAGGCATGTCCTGGGAGTCAACACATAGCGGGCACCATGAGATAAGGCATATATAGTCTCACACACAATGTATCATACATATTCATGATCATACATATATATGTTTCCATTGCCTCACACACACATACTAATTAGTTACCTTGGTGACGGCGTTGAGCTCGGCTAATGTCGAGACAAGGGCGCCGGTGCCGGCGGCCGGCCTATCAATCTCCGGCGGCCGCTCTGTGCATTATCATTATTCTCCGGCGTTGGTGTATGTTGCTCCACGGCAGGGGGCACCGGTGGGGTCGGCAGGACCGGCGACACGTTATTGCTGGAGGTGCTGCCGGCGAAGCTGGGCACGTGTATCGGCCCCTGCTGACCTCCCGCATGCCAAGCAGTTATCCCCTGCACCAATGCATCGGGTAACAAAGCCCGGAGCTTCTCTTCCACCTTCTCGGCCACTAGCTTGTCCACCACGCTGGAGTCCACCTTCTCGGCCTCTAGTGCGTCCAGCTTCTTCCTTAGCTCGAGAACCTCGGCTCTATCTTTAGCCGGCTTCCTCCTCTCCTTTTTCTTCTCGGTGTCCGTGCTGTAGTACTCGGTGAACTTCATCGCCGTACCAAAGCCGGTCACACGGCCAGCTGACGTCGGCGGCTTTGACTTGTCCCTCCCCTTGTGAACGTTCATCACCCGGTTGAAAGTCGTGTCCCACGGGCCGGCCGGAGGCTCCTGGGACGACGGGCCGGCCTCAGCCTCAATCTCCAACTCAGCCGCCTGCGGACAAAGGAAATAAACGTGAACCCATGTAGAAATCAACGCAAATGGACTTTGAGATATCCGCGGTAATTAAGTTTCTTACCAGCTTTTTCTCGAATTCCAACACATCTTCATAGTCGGTAACGAATTCCCCCGTCCCCGGCTTCAGATAGTAGCGGGACCGAACAAAGTTCCTAACTTGCTCGTCCGTGAATTTATGCCACGGGTTCTCTTTCCCAAGTCTCGCAACCTCGGCATCCTCCTTGTCCCAAACGGGCTTTTTTCCTGCGTAACCGCCGCTTCCCAAATGGTGGTTACCTAAGTTCAGTGCCCGCATGTTCTTCCCCCACTCGGTCCATTTTTCAGCCTCCGGAGATGACAAGGATGCCTTGAATATATCGAAATCGTCTTTCTCGAGGTACGGCTCTTTGGCACTGATCTCCTCCCAGCTAAGACCCTTTTCAAGAATCTTCGCCTTCACCCGGCCTCTCCAGCTTGTCAAGGCGGTGTTCATCTTCGTGATGGCGAAGTTGTCCACCTTTTTGTTTCCATCATCCGGGAAAATATATCGTTTGTGAAGCTTCTTGAGGAGGTCATTGCGCAAAGCCTCATTCTCCGGATTCCTGAGGTCATACGTGTTGATCGATGCGTTTTCCCGGAGGATGCACCCTAGTTGCATGCCGTACCCTTTTGCGATGTCCCTAGGCTCCAGTGGTTGGCCACTTAAGGAGACCTTAGTGAACGTGTCTGTGATGTTGCCGACCGCTTGCGGTGTCCGGTCCTTCCTCGGCTTCTTAAGCCTCTTAGCAGGCCTCTTAGCAGGCGGGTTACTACCACCACCGCCATCCGTGTGGTCGCCACCCCCGACATCCGTGCTGGTGGGTTCTCCATCGGTGGTGGTGGCTTCGGCAGACTCTAACTGAAAGTCACCATCGCCGTCACGAGCCAGTTCGGCGGCCTCCGCATCCTCCATCTGCGGGTTCAATTCCCAGAACGATATGTTCTTTTGTCTAGCTTGTTCTTCGACGCTCATGTGCTTCTCAGAAGGGCCGGCCTCGGAGGACATGTTTGCACTACATTAAAAAGAGGCAAAATGTTAGTACAACAAATATAACAAAGCATCACTTAATTTAGTACTAAGATACCCCGGCCCATGCATTAGCCGCAATACCCCATATGTCCTATTTTTAGCAAAGTCATGCTAAATTTCACGAAATTTTTTGGCATGACCTTTGCTAAAAATAGGACATATGGAGTACCCGAATTTGCCGGAACGGAAATTAATCGACGTTCCGGCAATCTCAAGGGCCTCACGGGGTACCTGCACAAGCATTTCACAAATAATATCCACATCTCCGGACGGCATCTCCGTCCGACATCTCCACGACACGATGGTCGGAGCACAAACAACCACGACACGATGGTCGTGGACACATACATCACCACATCCACATCGAGGGAGAGAGGGACTACCTAGTACCTCGGGTAGGGAAGGGAGGCTCGGGTCCGAGATCGGCGTGGTGGAGGTGCTCCTCCTGGTGCTGCAATAAATTAACAAAACCATGATTTAGCGAGAGAGATAATCATGCAATAAATTAACAAAGATTCCACAGGAATCAGTTCAATATCTATGTACTGCAGAAAAAATTGCATACAGGACACAAGCCAATATTTAGCCAAGATTATTATATAGTCAAAGCAAATCTTGACATTAACATCACAGGGTAACTACAGGATTACTAGAACTACTACTACCTTACATGAACTAGCAGCTGAACTACACTGCTACAGACTACATGACTAAACTTGGATGTCGGCAAATTCTGATCTCTGAACATCTAACCATGCAGCATGCCCAGCCTAAACCTAACTTTGAAACGCTACTCCAGCACATGGCTGGCTTCTTAAACTACACAGCGAGCTAGCTGCTCACCTAACATCTGGAATCTAAACTTCTCTACAAACGATTATGCTCTTCTCAACGCTTTGTGAGGAGCACCAGGGCGAAAATCGTTATCGATAAGAAATATTTCGTCTAAATAACGTCACATATGCCGGCTAAGGTTGTTTTGAAGCACCATTGGCTAAGGTTGTGCTAAAATAACGTCACATTCCTTTCTTTTTGGTCCTTCCAGGCAGCAGATACTAGGGTGCAAAGGTGAAGCCAAGTACAGAGTTCCTTTTGTTGTACTTCCAAGCTGTCGCGTGCATAGGTGATGACGGGATATTCTTTCCATTGCTTTTACATGACCTTGCTCCTGCTCGCTACATCATGTTGCCAATTTTTTAGGGACACTACACAATTCTGCTTCGGCACCCTTTTGATGAAAGGAAAAAGAGGCATACTTTTTATGGTTAACAGATGTTAAATTTCAATTTTAATCAACAAGCCCGTCTAGCTCAGTTGGTAGAGCGCAAGGCTCTTAACCTCGTGGTGGTGGCAATTCTCTGATTTTTGGCACTGAGAGGATCGGGGACACGGTCTGGGCATTTCCACAAGCACCTAGTGTGCAGAAGAGGATCGGGGAGGCTCCATGGAGAGGAGGGAGGAGGAAGATGGCCGGGAAGGAGGAGGAGGATTGCAGGGAGGGAGGAGGGAGGAGGGATACCTGCGCAGGCCGGGTTGGCGCCGAGGAGAGCCGGCGCGTCGAGGGCACGGGCACGGGCGCGTCGAGGTAGCAGCGGTCGGCGTCGAGGGCACGGGCACGGGCGCGTCGAGGGCACGGGCACGGGGCGTCGAGGGCACGGGCACGGCGAGGCACGGGCACGGCGAGGCACAGGCGCGTCGAGGTAGCAGCGGTCGGCGTCGACGGCGAGGGGAAGGACGCGAGCGCGGGAGACGTGCTGCCGTCAACACTTAGCGAAATTTGGGGAAGAAGAGAGGCAGCGCGGGGGCGGCCCCACATGTTAGTGGGCGCAACACAATTCTGTGGCGCACCACCGATGGGATGCGCCACAGAATTATGATGATTCTGTGGCGCACCACGTAAGGATGCGCCACAGAAATACTTGGCCTGGAACTGGGGCAGGGCGGGACGGGCCCACATGTAAGTGGCGCAGCACATTTCTGTGGCGCACCTTGGAGGGGATGCGCCACAGAATTATCAGGATTCTGTGGCGCATTTGTTGGAGATATGCGCCACAGAAATAGTTGGTTAAATTTGCTGAACTTTTTTTCTTACAAAATTTTGGTTAAATTTGGTTCAAAAAATACACACAATATGTGTCCTACATATTTAGTTCATTGAATTAATACATAACTCTTGCATTGTCATACATATTCAAGATCATACATATATATGCTTCCATTGTCTCACGCACACACATACAAATTAAATACACCAAAAAAGTCTCTTCTTCGTCTCGGTTCCACGAGTTAGCTTCTCTTCTTTCCCTTCTTCACGGTTGAAAACTTTAGGCCGGTCACCTTGAGATTTCTTCGCGTGAACGGACAACCTTTGGTAGGTAGGGAGGTCTTCCTTCTTTGTGTACTTGTAGTAGGCATGTCGAAGAACTTGTCGAATTCCTCCTCGATCTTTGGCTCGTTGTCCAATTCTTGCTCGGTGGCGCCTCCTTCCATTCCGATGATGCTCCTCTTGCCCCTCCTCACGACAACACGGCTAGGCTTTGACGGGTCGGTAATGAAGAAGCATTGCTCAACTTGGCTAGCGAGTACCCATGGCTCATTTTTCGCGGAGGCGTTCTTCGATTTGGCATCGGGTATTACCATGGTGGTGAAATACCGGCCTTCTTTGACGACGTCCTTGGCCCATCTTACACGGAACATTGGCACCACCTCTCCACAGTAGTTGAGCTCCCATATGTCCTCAATCCTTCCGAAGTATCTTTTCTTGACAGTAGCCTCCTCATCGCCGTATGATAGCATAGTTACTCCTGAGTTTTGATATTCCGACATCTTGTCCTTTTCCTCGGTGTAGAATCTGTAGCCATCGATGTCGTACGCCTGATAGGTCTTTACGTTATGCGAGGGACCCCGTGATAAGGAGAATATGAGTTGTTCATCTTCCGTAGATGGCGGTTTCCTCTTTGCTAGCTCCATTTGATTTTGCTTGAACCAACGCGTGAAGCTGGCGTTGTGCTCTCTGGTTACGTCTCCCTTCTTCCTCGGCCGGCCCAGTTTGATGTAATGTTGCTCGAGTAAGCATTTGTGCTGTTCCACCCAAGTTTCGATCAGCTGTAAGTGTTGTAGCGCGACCCGGTGAGCCCTTTCGAAGTCGTCCTTTCGACCCTGCATGCTGACAAAGATTGAGCTGGCGCCCTCTCGGTGACCATATCCATTGAGCCTGTCGAAGTGTTTCCTCGTGGGCAGACCTGCATCCTGGTTCTCGTTGCTTAGATAATTCTGGCAGAAGGAGATGCACTCGTAGGTTAGAAAGCCCTTGGTCATGCTTGCGTCTGGACGGGCCCTGTTGCGAACGTATCCTTTCATGACACCGTTCATCCTTTCGAACGGCATCATGTAGTGCATGAACGTTGGCCCTAGCTGCCTGATGTCATCAACGACATGGAGAAGGAGATGCACGCATATATCAAAGAATGCTGGCGGGAAGTAAATCTCGAGCTCGCATAGTACCAGCTCGATCTCTTCTTGTAGCCTGTCGAGCTGCTTCACCCCGATCGACTTCCTGTTGATGACGTCGACAAAGTTGCAAAGGGCAAGCAGCGTATCACGGACGTGCTCGTCCATTATCCCTCGAATCGCAACGGGAAGTATCTGCGTCAACAACACGTGACAGTCGTGAGACTTCATCCCGCTAAACCTCTTCTTCTTTCCGTCCAGATATCTGCTTATCTGTCCCGCGTAACCATTCGGAAATTTGACTCCTAGAAGACACCTGTAGAATTGCTCGAGCTCCTCCGGACTCATAGTGAAGCACGTAGCGGGAAGCACCACAGTGTTCTTCTTTACCCTTTTGCCGCGACCTTGAGTCCCTTTCGTCTGATCATCATCATCATCGTCATCGCTATCGGGGGCCTGAAGATCTTTCCTGACACCAAGCCATTTCAGATCGTATCTTGCTTTCGTCCCATCCTTGGTCTTTTCTGGCATGTTGGAAAGAGTGCCAAGCAGACTCTCGGTGACATTCTTCGTAATGTGCATCATATCGAGGCTATGTGGCGTCTTGAGGAACTTCCAGTAGGGCAAGTTGTGGAAAACAGCCCTCGCTTTCCATACACCCAGCAGCGGATCTACCTTCGGTCGTTTCTTTCCCGGCGCAGGGCACTCCTCCCAATTATTCAACAGCTCGTCGATTTCTGTGCCGCTCCTCGGGATCGGGGGTCCTTCGGGCTCGTCCTTACCATTAAACAGGTCACCGCGTTTCCTCCACGGGTGATCCATGCGAAGCCACCTTCGAGCCCCTGGGTACACGGTTTTCGAAGACCCGGGATTCCTTGGTAGCTGGAGATGCGGGGTCTTATCCATGCACCTGACACATGCGCAGAATCCGTGGCCTACCTGGGCCGATACATATGAGCAACCAGGATAGTCCTGCACCGTCGTGAGCAGCGCGGCTCTCATTGGGAAATAATCTCCAGTGTAGGCATCCCACGTACGGGCTGGGGTCGCCCACAACGTGGCTAACTCCTCTTCCAACAGCGCGAGATACGTATGTATGTGGACACCTGCTTGTTTCGGCCCCTGAATGAGAAGACTCATGTGAATATACCTTTGCTTCGTGCACAACCACGGGGGAAGGTTGTAAGGCCATACAAACACGGGCCATGTGCTATGCGTGCTACTCTGGTTGCCGAACGGATTGAGTCCATCGGTGCTCATACCGAGCCTGACGTTCCTTGCGTCGCCTCCGAAATTTCCGACGGCGTCCAACTCTTGCCACTGGCAGCGTCTGAAGGGTGTGTAAGGATCCTGCCCTTCTCCGGATCTTCTTCAGGCTTCTCCCTTTCCGCGTGCCATTGCATGAGCTTTGCTTCCTTAGGGTCCACGAAGTACCGCTGCAGACGGGGAGTGATAGGAAAGTACCATACCACTTTGTGAGGACCTTTCTTCCCACGGCTCTTGTATCGTCCTTGGCCGCACACCGGACATGTGGTTCTGTCCTCGTACTCGCCCCGATAAATTGCGCAATCATTGATGCAGGCGTGGTATTTAACGTGCGGTAGGTCAAGAGGGCACACGACTTTCTTGGCCTCCTCGATACTAGTTGGCAATGTGTTCCCCTCGGGAAGACGCTCGTGGAAGAATTTCATGTTCTTGTTGAAGCTCACGTCGGTCCATTTGTTTCCCGACTTCATCTCAGAGCATCAAGCGTTACTTGCAAGCGCGTATCCTGTGGCCGGCACCCTGGATACAACGGAGTCTTCCCGTCTATCTCCATTTGCGCCAGCTTGGCTTTCTCTCTAACGGTCCTCGCCTCCTTGAGGAGCAGTTCTTGAACATGAGACTCCATCAAGGCCGACATTAGCGAGCTCTGCGGCGTGTTCGCGTCTTCTCCACCACCATCTACTCCTTCATCATGACCATGTCCGTCGGCATCTCCTTCGTCACGATCATCTTGCCCGCCCTCGTCTTCAGGCGCAACATTTGCTGTCGGCGCTTCATTGAAGCCTTCCATGAAACCGCGCCTGAGCAGGTGTTCCTCCAAGTGTCCGGAATCAGGGTCGATCCATCTCACAAATTTGCAACTTCTACACGGACATCGTATGTGGCGCTTGTTGCACCGAATCATTTCCGCCTTCGCTTCTTCCTTGTAGTTGTTGATTCGACTGGAGCTCATCTTCATGACCATGGTCGCCTACGCGGTATACATATAGAGTATGTGTTATTAAGTCGGAAATGTTCGACGAAAAAATTCGGCATGACTTCCCCTAGAAGTAGGACATATGTGGTGCAAAAATTTACCGAAATGGAAATGAATCAACATTTCGGCAAACATCCATGCACCACGTCGGCGCAACACAACAACAAAAGGCAACAACATGCACAACACACACAAGCTTCATGTACACACATATTCATCCAACAATACTCACCTAGTAGATCTAGATCCGTTGCCGAGACGTGACCGTGATCGATGAGAGAGAGTGTGTGGTGATGGAGAGAAAATAGTGGACAAAAAGAGAGGAGGAGAATATATATGGAGGCTCTCCCCAAGCCCTCACCAATTATATGTCAAACAAATTAGGTTTAACAACAAATAATGGATAATAGGATGGTCAAAATGCCATGGGAGAGAGGAGGAGCTCGAGCTAGATGCATGGGGGGGAGAATGAAGAAGGTCACATGGGGAAAGTGGGTGTTGCCACCTTTTTGTGGATCTGGCCGATATTCTGTGGCGCACCACCCACTGTGCGCCACAGAATGTTCACTTTCTGTGGCGCATGGTTTCTGGTGCGCCACAGAAAACAAACATTCTGTGGCGCACGGTGCGCCACAGAATGTTTGTTTTCTGTGGCGCACCACACACGCTGCGCCACAGAAATTGTTCAGATGGACCTAGCTCCAATGATTGAATGTGGGACCCACAGGATATCTGTGGCGCATGGGTACACATGCGCCACAGAAGTCTGACTTTCTGTGGCGCATGGTTGTCCATGCGCCACAGAAAGCCTAATTTCTGTGGCGCATTGTCTCCATATGCGCCACAGAAAGGACAAATATTTAGTGGCGCACCACCTTACATGCGCCACAGAAATATTTCTGTGGCGCACGAATTAAGGGTGCGCCACAGAATGTCAACCACTACGGGAAACCGTCAAAACGCCGACGGCCGTCCTGTACGCCGACGGCCAAATGTCGGGGCCGTCGGCGTACAGCACGGGCTAGGGCAGACGACGAACAGGCCGTCGGCGTACGAAGCGCCGTCGGCGTAGAATTACATCCCCGACGGCTGCCGTCGGCGTTATAAATCCCGTCGGCGTACAAAAGGCGACATAACGGAACCGTCCAGCGTCGTTGATACGCCGACGGCTGCCGTCGGCGTTTAGTTGTTTTTTTAATTTATTTTCGTATATAATATTCATTTATTTATTTCTCTACATAATATTTAATGTAGTTGTAATTTATATATATATTGGACCTATAATTGCCCTCCCAATTTCAGTATCCCACCCCCGTAAAATAACGGTTTGAGTTTTTCGGAACCCAACCCTACAACATATACATGTAAAACAAATAAAAACTTTTCCTGGCTCACTAGAGAGAAAGTTATGCCGGTGATGTCGGTCACACCTAGGAGTAGATTCTTGCACAGGTACAACAGACAACACACTTGTATACATATGGTATGTCACAACCTAGGTTTGGGTGGGGTTCCGACGCTCCGGGGCCCCGCTTCGGTGAAACCCTGAATCCGCTGGAAAAACCCTAACGTTTCCGTCTACCCCCATAGACGTGCGTCGAAAGGGGGTAGCCCAGTGGACTTTTTTGCTTGGTTGTGTTATGTTAGGCCATAGGAACATGAGAAACCAAAGTCTACCCCAAATCGACACACGATTCCATCCGGTTCGCCCGAAAGGGGAGTTTTCACCTCTAAGTGCAGAAACTAACTAGAGAGAGTGAAGCCGGTGATGTCGGTCACACCTAGGAGTAGATTCTTGCACAGGTACAACAGACAACACACTTGTATACATATGGTATGTCACAACCTAGGTTTGGGTGGGGTTCCGACGCTCCGGGGCCCCGCTTCGGTGAAACCCTGAATCCGCTGGAAAAACCCTAACGTTTCCGTCTACCCCCATAGACGTGCGTCGAAAGGGGGTAGCCCAGTGGACTTTTTTGCTTGGTTGTGTTATGTTAGGCCATAGGAACATGAGAAACCAAAGTCTACCCCAAATCGACACACGATTCCATCCGGTTCACCCGAAAGGGGAGTTTTCACCTCTAAGTGCAGAAACTAACTAGAGAGAGTGAAGCCGGTGATGTCGGTCACACCTAGGAGTAGATTCTTGCACATTTACAACACACAACACACTTGTATACATATGGTATGTCACAAGCTAGGTTTGGGTTGGGTTCCGACGCTCCGGGGCCCCGCTTCGGTGAAACCCTGAATCCGCTGGAAAAACCCTAACGTTTCCGTCTACCCCCAATGACGTGCGTCGAAACGGGGTAGCCCAGTGGACTTTTTGCTTGGTTGTGTTATGTTAGGCCATAGGAACATGAGAAACCAAAGTCTACCCCAAATCGACACACGATTCCATCCGGTTCGCCCGAAAGGGGAGTTTTCACCTCTAAGTGCAGAAACTAACTAGAGAGAGTGAAGCCGGTGATGTCGGTCACACCTAGGAGTAGATTCTTGCACATTTACAACACACAACACACTTGTATACATATGGTATGTCACAAGCTAGGTTTGGGTGGGGTTCCGACGCTCCGGGGCCCCGCTTCGGTGAAACCCTGAATCCGCTGGAAAAACCCTAACGTTTCCGTCTACCCCCATAGACGTGCGTCGAAACGGGGTAGCCCAGTGGACTTTTTTTCTTGGTTGTGTTATGTTAGGCCATATGAACATGAGAAACCAAAGTCTACCCCAAATCGACACACGATTCCATCCGGTTCGCCCGAAAGGGGAGTTTTCACCTCTAAGTGCAGAAACTAACTAGAGAGAGTGAAGCCGGTGATGTCGGTCACACCTAGGAGTAGATTCTTGCACATTTACAACACACAACACACTTGTATACATATGGTATGTCACAAGCTAGGTTTGGGTGGGGTTCCGACGCTCCGGGGCCCCGCTTCGGTGAAACCCTGAATCCGCTGGAAAAACCCTAACGTTTCCGTCTACCCCCATAGACGTGCGTCGAAAGGGGGTAGCCCAGTGGACTTTTTTGCTTGGTTGTGTTATGTTAGGCCATAGGAACATGAGAAACCAAAGTCTACCCCAAATCGACACACGATTCCATCCGGTTCGCCCGAAAGGGGAGTTTTCACCTCTAAGTGCAGAAACTAACTAGAGAGAGTGAAGCCGGTGATGTCGGTCACACCTAGGAGTAGATTCTTGCACATTTACAACACACAACACACTTGTATACATATGGTATGTCACAAGCTAGGTTTGGGTGGGGTTCCGACGCTCCGGGGCCCCGCTTCGGTGAAACTCTGAATCCGCTGGAAAAACCCTAACGTTTCCGTCTACCCCCATAGACGTGCGTCGAAAGGGGGTAGCCCAGTGGACTTTTTTGCTTGGTTGTGTTATGTTAGGCCATAGGAACATGAGAAACCAAAGTCTACCCCAAATCGACACACAATTCCATCCGGTTCGCCCGAAAGGGGAGTTTTCACCTCTAAGTGCAGAAACTAACTAGAAAGAGTGAAGCCGGTGATGTCGGTCACACCTAGGAGTAGATTCTTGCACATTTACAACACACAACACACTTGTATACATATGGTATGTCACAAGCTAGGTTTGGGTGGGGTTCCGACGCTTCGGGGCCCCGCTTCGGTGAAACCCTGAATCCGCTGGAAAAACCCTAACGTTTCCGTCTACCCCCATAGACGTGCGTCGAAAGGGGGTAGCCCAGTGGACTTTTTTGCTTGGTTGTGTTATGTTAGGCCATAGGAACATGAGAAACCAAAGTCTACCCCAAATCGACACACGATTCCATCCGGTTCGCCCGAAAGGGGAGTTTTCACCTCTAAGTGCAGAAACTCACTAGAGAGAAAGTTATGCCGGTGATGTCGGTCACACGTAGGAGTAGATTCTTGCACATTTACAACAGACAACACACTTGTATACATATGGTATGTCACAACCTAGGTTTGGGTGGGGTTCCGACGCTCCGGGGCCCCGCTTCGGTGAAACCCTGAATCCGCTGGAAAAACACTAACGTTTCCGTCTACCCCCATAGACGTGCGTCGAAAGGGGGTAGCCCAGTGGACTTTTTTGCTTGGTTGTGTTATGTTAGGCCATAGGAACATGAGAAACCAAAGTCCCAAATCGACACACGATTCCATCCGGTTCGCCCGAAAGGGGAGTTTTCACCTCTAAGTGCAGAAACTCACTAGAGAGAAAGTGAAGCCGGTGATGTCGGTCACACCTAGGAGTAGATTCTTGCACATTTACAACACACAACACACTTGTATACATATGGTATGTCACAACCTAGGTTTGGGTGGGGTTCCGACGCTCCAGGGCCCGCTTCGGTGAAACCCTGAATCCGCTGGAAAAACCCTAACGTTTCCTCAATTGCATCATTGTGCCCATCAATGCGTGCCATATAACTTCCCTGATATGTGTCGCATAAAACAGGGCGGTTATTCACAGGGCGGTTATCCGACACATTAGCCTCTTTATCTAATCCACAACTAGCTTGTTCCTTGACAGGGAAGTTAACCTCTTTGGCTTCATCTGATGGAGTAACCTCTCTTGCACAACCTGTTGTCCTCTCTCTACTAAATTAGGGAATATATTGAGTAAAAAAAAGAGGATACGCCGACGGCATTGCCGTCGGTGTAGTATTATCCACTTAACCCACCCACCACTACGCCGACGGCTGCCGTCGGCGTAGGTTTACCTTATCCATTTTTTAGGTCGCACCCGCACCCGCACCCGCACCTAGCCAGCCACCCATTTTCTCCATCGCACCCATCCTCTCGCCGCCGCCATCCCCAGTGCGTCGTCCTCCTCCGCCGGCCGCGCCCGCCACGCCACCCATCTCCCCTCCCCAGGATCTGCCGCTCCCCTCCCCAGCTCGCCTCCCCAGCTCCCCTCCCCAGCTCGCGGCCGTGCTCCCCCTCCCCAGGATCCGCCGCGGCCGTGTCCCCTCCCCAGCTCGCGGCCGTGCTCCTGTGGCGCCCCGACCTGACTGCTATACAGTGATACTGTGTCTCCGGTTAACCGATACCAGCAGGCACACTATCAAAGCATAATAGAGAGGTCAAGACTGGTGGAACAACTGGCACATCACAGACTCTACGACACAAAATCATATAGTTCAACTCTTATAATAGAGAAAGATAGCAAATGACAACCAGAGGTCACAGACCCAACATTACAACATGCGGAAGCGAAGTGTGTTGTTCTAAACAACAAGAACCAAATTATGGCCTAAGAGGCCTGCAAATAAACATCCAGCGCCAGCTGTTCCGGAATGTCCCAAACTGCCACCTGGGAACCCCAGACTACTCGTCGACATCCACAAAGAACCCACCTTCGAGATCGGTGAAGTCCTCTCCTGAAAATAAGCAAACGACGTTGAGTTCGACAAACTCGCAAGATTAAGAGCTAATATATGCTCGATGATTGGCTTTCAAGGTTTTATGGCTGTTTTGCATAAAGCTGATTTTATTTCAGAAAACATAACACAAAGGCATCGACTATTCAGAGTATTTTAAAAGAGGTAAGGAGTAACTCTTTTCTCTTGAATCACATTTCTCACCATTTACCACCATCATCAACATTGTACCTGTTCATCAAAGGCACCTCCCCGAATCACCCTCGAGGAAGCTCACCTTGCAATCGTGAAGTGGTACCTCTAGTACCCAGTTTTTAATCATTCCGTTAAAGTTATTCTATGATCTCAGAATCCGTCACCAAGTCGTCCATAACCGCGGACACGGCTTTTCGAAAAGATTTATCCCTGCAGGGGTGTACAATGTGAAAGACGCCAGGTTCCCGAGGGACCTCCCAGCTTCTTATCCATGCGTACCGTCCGGCCCATTGCCTAGCTCTTAGCTCTCTTCCGGGGAAAGCCGGCTGGGTGGGAGCGGCTACGACCTTTACCTCGCTTAAGACTAACCAAGGATCATCAGTGGCGGTAGGACAGCCAGGATCACAACACCCCGCCCCACGGCCACTCATTTTCCTAACACCACAGTCCTCATCTCCGTCTTGGCCACCAACTCAACGCACGCGCAAATGGAAAGCCAAACTAGAGGACCCTCGGCTAGTCCGCCACAAGTTAATCGGTCGACGAGGTTCCATATGCCCACGCATGGTTGCACGCTCAACTTGGCTCGTAGGCGAGAACTCGCACTTAGGCGGCGAGAACGAGACAACCCACCACATCCCATGTGGCCTCTCATCCCCACCTTTAAGCATTTTATTCTCCGTCACCACGATTCTCCACCATCATTCTCATATCACCACCTGTTTCGCACAGGAATCAACCATCTTATAGCTATGCAATTAACTAAGCATGGCTAAGCATCAACATAGCATAGTAAGTATCTCAGGCCAACAATACAAACCTATGGATAATAGGAGGGAAACAGGTAATTGGCATCGGAATCTTAATGCAACTATAGGATACTCTAATCCAACAAAAGTGACATTTGGAACCGCATGCAATATTATAGTGGATAAAATATATTTGCGGAAAATAGGATAAGATATGCTCAGAGGGGGGATTACGCTTGCCTTGCTCAACGTGCTGGTAGTACGGATCGTCGGGGTATTGTGGAGTAACCCCGGCTGCTTGATCTATCGAGGCATAGCAACGGAAGAACAATCAATCACCACACCACTTTAGCAAATGCAATGCACAAACACCTGATGACATGTCAATTTAAATCCCCGAGAGGAGGATGATTCAACTATTCAATTTAAACGGAGTTTGGGTGCTTCGTGGGGACACCTCGAATACACCGTGGAGTTAAGTAAGGAATCATCTTTACTTGTTGATTAACGTAGTTGAGACCCTAGGATTTAACTTGTAGATGATATGACATGATCATGTGAGAGATGCAATGTTTAGGTGGTTAACATTCTTGCAACAATTATAAAGCAACGGAAAAAGAATTGGTGTTAAAACAAGTTTCAGAGAGCATCCGGTTTGAAATCCGGAATTTTCTGGGATGATTCCGGGTTTTGTACCGGGTCATTCCGGGTTTTATACCGGGTCTGGCACCGGGTTTAATTCCGGGTCATTTCCGGGTATGATCCGGGCAAAGATGGTCGAGTCCAGTACCGTTTTGCTTAACCCGGTATAGATTCCGGACAATTCCGGGTCTGGTACCGGGTGATTCCGGGTTCAGTTCCGGAAATTTCCGGGTTGGACACCGGATTTGTCAACGCGACCAAAACGAAATAGAGCTACGGGGATTCGATGAACTAGGGGGAAAGGGAGGAAATGTAGTGGTGCATTAGGATGGTTAGCTCACCCTGAACTCGTAGGGAGTGCTCGGGAGGACCGGAGATGACCGGAGACGGCCGGAATCGTCTGGGAAAGCTCCGGCGGTGGTTTGCGGAGAACTTGACGGTGAGCTCGATTGAAGGCTTCCCGGCTCGATTCCTTCGGTGGAGAGGTAGAGGACGGCGAGGCGGAGCTAATGGTGGTCTTGGTTTTGCTCGAGGGCTCCTCAATCAACGGCGGCGAGCTCGGCCATGGGAGCTAGCTTTGGGCCATGGAGGGCAAGAGGATGGAGAGGGAAACGGGAGAGAGAGAGAGTGAGTGAGTGGTGTGGCAGGTTTGTGGTCTTCTCCTCCACTTTAGTTTTCCCTTTTTACACAAAACCCCCTGCACTTTTGTTTCCAACACGGATAGGTCCTTTCCCCTTTTAAAAGAAAAAAAGTAGCTCCTTTCTAGATTTAATTAAGGCACTAACTTATTTTAGAGAAATATGACAAAATTTGGGGAGGCTCCCCTTAGCTTGTAGAAGCTCCACAAATTTTGGTGTGACAAAATAAAAGGTTTTGAACCACTTTTGTTCATACAGGTTTGGATTAGGGCATTTTGCTAAATTCAAAATGTTGCTCCTTTGGTAAATTAGAGCAAGTGCAAAATATTACCTGGGAGTTTGTTGAAACAAGTTTGCATTGTGGTTTTCAAATGGTGCTAAACCATTTAGTGTGTTGCCCAGCAATTTAATATGGATGCCATGATGCAATTAAACACAAAAGCGAAAATTTTACTCGGGTTTTTAGGTTCTTAACTTTGGGCTGTTACAATTCTACCCTCCTTACAGGAATCTCGTCCCGAGATTCTTAGCGTAGGGAAGAGGGAAAGGTTACGACGGTCTTCAACGGTCTTCTCGGTGTAGATCGATCCAGCGCATCCTGAAGATCTTCATCGGCTACACTTCAAGGTCACTATCAATGTACCCCATAGGCAAAAAAGGGGACCTCACCGGAAGGATGGATCTTGCGGAAGATACAACGACCGAGTACCTCCTAGTAGAACCTAGGATGAGACTTCGAGCAGTCCTTGAATTGACAGTTAGGGGACACAAGCTTTTGACGGGAGATTTGATAAGAGTTTCCAGTTGGTAGACAACTGTTTCTCCAAGATTCAGAATATGAACTTTGCACAATGCCTTGAATTTCAGAAGACGAATGCTAACCAAGATTCCAACAGATGAGGAGGCAACTTCCACCACACAGCTTGAGTAGAACTTTTCCTCACGGAGGAACATTTCGATCACTGGAGCAGGATCGGAAAGCTAGTTCGAGAGAACTCCAAAAAACCCCGGGATGTTAGTATCGGGAAAACTTCTTGATTTTCTAGACGTCGGGAACCAGCTTCTTGAGGATCACCAACTATCGTTTCTGATTGAGATTTAGATCTGGTCAGGTGTAGAGATACTTCAGACTCCACAGGTAGGAATAGGGAATCTTTGCAAAGCATACCAACGGGTTACAATTGCTAGGACCCCAAGAGTTGGACTACAATGACAGACTCCAAAGGAGGAACGAGATTGCGGAACTCGCGGATTAGCAACTTGTCAGGAGACAGCTGCCCTACTTGATTTACTTGCAGCGAGACATGATTTAGTTCTTGATGGGAAACACCATAGGAGACAAAGAAGTTCTCAGACTTCCTCTCTCTCTGGAACAATTCAATCAGTGGCTTGGATGCATAGATGAAATTCCCAAGGATAGGAGGTAACAACATGCCATTCCACGAATCTTCTGCATATGCATGATTGACTTGAGATGGTTCAGAGAGAACCAGACAATTTCACTCAGATCCACGGCGACATCTTTCAGCAATTGCACGTGAACCAGGGAAAGTCACTTCTAACTTCAGAACCTTGCCTTGTGACGACACAAGGTTAGTTCTAACAAGTTTTCCAATCAAACAGGGCGGAAAAAGAATGTAGTGGATGGGCTCAACAACAAACTTATCCAGATACTCCAAGACGGTCGACATCACAAGGTATGTGTTCTGAAGTTGTCACATAAACGGGCATAAGTATTAGTCGGACTAACACAATCACGTAGGTTGGGCTGAGTTTGATTTGACGATAGCCCAATTCAAATCAAAAGATTTGGAGGTTAGCATTTCCACCAAGGAAATACCACCTTGTTTCAACACGAACAGACTAGACATCCCATTATGAAATGAACTATATCGGATAGAGCTTTTGTCTTCTAACTCTCCAAGTTGCTTAAGCTCAACCGAATAATTCAGGACATCCAGCATAATTTTCTTGGAGAAGGGAGTTGTTCCGAGAACCAGCTTAGTCATAAGCTCAATTTTTCTTGGAGAAAAGAGTTGTCCGTGATGTTGAGCTTGGACAGGCGACAACCTGGCGATACTTCTGGAAGGAACAACAGGATATCACGATCCATCTACAGGATATCACGATCCGCCGGTATGTCGTGAGTTCGGGAGAGTATCATGCCATTAAAGGCACAACGAGGTGGTCTTGGGAGTTTCGGCGCGAACCTAGCTCTTTGACCGAGGGAGTGCATCAGAGCCAACTGACTTGGTAGCACTGTCAAACTCAGCTTATTGATCGGCTAACCAATCATGCTAAGGAGGACAATGGATATCCCTGGATTTCCGCACGGTGAAAACTGCTAAGAATATCCGATAGTTACATTATTACTCACGTCTCATCACTCTGGAGTATTAAGTCACTCAGAGATCGGAGAGTAACAAAGTGTAAGAGCATCACTTCATCAAGAGGATCATGATACTTAGCTCGATACCCTGATATCCAAGAGTGTGACACTCTAAGGTGGAGCAGCACAAAAGCTAGACACGGCTCTTATTCTGCAGATTACAATACTTTGACCTGGTCCGAGACGTGGACAAGGTACTGGAGTTTGTTTCTCCTAACAAGACGAATTGGAAAGTCTTGACGGATCAAGAGGGTGACTTGCAGCGGAATGTACCAACACATGATAAAACTTTACTGTCAACTGACAGACAAAGGTTGGAAAGCAGATCAGAGTACGAAACATGCTCAGGAGGAGAAATTCTGAGATGTTGAAGATGCACCGGTTATTACTCAATTGTGATAACCATGCCCAAAAGGAGAGATGCAGCAGAGTCACGAACATGGATGGGGGATTCGCTAAGCGAATTTTGGTCATAACCCAGATGATTCCAAGACAGAATCTCCAGCTATGGCAGAGTTAAAGTTACATAGCCATCCGAGGTATGGTCAATTAATGTTCAACCATTTACCACACAGACCACATAAAGGACTTGGGTTAAAGGTCAGCTTCATGCGCTACTAGCGAGAGATGCAAATGGTTAAGAAACCACGTGACTCAACACAAGCTAGTTGGCACAATCCGGGACCTTCTGTTCAAGTCCTTGGGTTTAAACCCAAAAGAACGGATTAAGAGATTAAACTGGATAGGAATACAAGGGTTCGTAACCAACTGAGTTGATGGGAATTTTCGTCGTACTCCAGATGGTTTCTCGGCACATGAAGCTTCGGATTGTAGCGCGGCGGAAGCAACTGGACACATAACACTAAAGGTCGAACCCAACCCCGTTTTACTCCTAATTTTGAAGTAACAGATGAGAAGTAGAACTTTTAAACTCAAATCGAGGTAAGATTGCTCCGAGATTAGAGGGTAACCAGATAAGGAGTAAAAAAGAATCCTAAGATGATTTTCACAACTCATTTTTAGGTTAAAAATATTTTCTCAAACACTAGACTCAACATCGACCAGTAGAAGGGTTTCCTACAGGCAGTACTGCTCTGATACCAACTTGTGGCGCCCCGACCTGACTGCTATACAGTGATACTGTGTCTCCGGTTAACCGATACCAGCAGGCACACTATCAAAGCATAATAGAGAGATCAAGACTGGTGGAACAACTGGCACATCACAGACTCTACGACACAAAATCATATAGTTCAACTCTTATAATAGAGAAAGATAGCAAATGACAACCAGAGGTCACAGACCCAACATTACAACATGCGGAAGCGAAGTGTGTTGTTCTAAACAACAAGAACCAAATTATGGCCTAAGAGGCCTGCAAATAAACATCCAGCGCCAGCTGTTCCGGGATGTCCCAAGCTGCCACCTGGGAACCCCAGACTACTCGTCGACGTCCACAAAGAACCCACCTTCGAGATCGGTGAAGTCCTCTCCTGAAAATAAGCAAACGACGTTGAGTTCGACGAACTCGCAAGATTAAGAGCTAATATATGCTCGATGATTGGCTTTCAAGGTTTTATGGCTGTTTTGCATAAAGCTGATTTTATTTCAGAAAACATAACACAAAGGCATCGACTATTCAGAGTATTTTAAAAGAGGTAAGGAGTAACTCTTTTCTCTTGAATCACATTTCTCACCATTTACCATCATCATCAACATTGTACCTGTTCATCAAAGGCACCTCCCCGAATCACCCTCGAGGAAGCTCACCTTGCAATCGTGAAGTGGTACCTCTAGTACCCAGTTTTTAATCATTCCGTTAAAGTTATTCTATGATCTCAGAATCCGTCACCAAGTCGTCCATAACCGCGGACACGGCTTTTCGAAAAGATTTATCCCTGCAGGGGTGTACAATGTGAAAGACGCCAGGTTCCCGAGGGACCTCCCAGCTTCTTATCCATGCGTACCGTCCGGCCCATTGCCTAGCTCTTAGCTCTCTTCTGGGGAAAGCCGGCTGGGTGGGAGCGGCTACGACCTTTACCTCGCTTAAGACTAACCAAGGATCATCAGTGGCGGTAGGACAGCCAGGATCACAACACCCCGCCCCACGGCCACTCATTTTCCTAACACCACAGTCCTCATCTCCGTCTTGGCCACCAACTCAACGCACGCGCAAATGGAAAGCCAAACTAGAGGACCCTCGGCTAGTCCGCCACAAGTTAGTCAGTCGACGAGGTTCCATATGCCCACGCATGGTTGCACGCTCAACTTGGCTCGTAGGCGAGAACTCGCACTTAGGCGGCGAGAACGAGACAACCCACCACATCCCATGTGGCCTCTCATCCCCACCTTTAAGCATTTTATTCTCCGTCACCACGATTCTCCACCATCATTCTCATATCACCACCTGTTTCGCACAGGAATCAACCATCTTATAGCTATGCAATTAACTAAGCATGGCTAAGCATCAACATAGCATAGTAAGTATCTCAGGCCAACAATACAAACCTATGGATAATAGGAGGGGAAACAGGTAATTGGCATCGGAATCTTAATGCAACTATAGGATACTCTAATCCAACAAAAGTGACATTTGGAACCGCATGCAATATTATAGTGGAGAAAATATATTTGCGGAAAATAGGATAAGATATGCTCAGAGGGGGGATTACGCTTGCCTTGCTCAACGTGCTGGTAGTACGGATCGTCGGGGTATTGTGGAGTAACCCCGGCTGCTTGATCTATCGAGGCATAGCAACGGAAGAACAATCAATCACCACACCACTTTAGCAAATGCAATGCACAAACACCTGATGACATGTCAATTTAAATCCCCGAGAGGAGGATGATTCAACTATTCAATTTAAACGGAGTTTGGGTGCTTCGTGGGGACACCTCGAATACACCGTGGAGTTAAGTAAGGAATCATCTTTACTTGTTGATTAACGTAGTTGAGACCCTAGGATTTAACTTGTAGATGATATGACATGATCATGTGAGAGATGCAATGTTTAGGTGGTTAACATTCTTGCAACAATTATAAAGCAACGGAAAAAGAATTGGTGTTAAAACAAGTTTCAGAGAGCATCCGGTTTGAAATCCGGAATTTTCTGGGATGATTCCGGGTTTTGTACCGGGTCATTCCGGGTTTTATACCGGGTCTGGCACGGGTTTAATTCCGGGTCATTTCCGGGTATGATCCGGGCAAAGATGGTCGAGTCCAGTACCGTTTTGCTTAACCCGGTATAGATTCCGGACAATTCCGGGTCTGGTACCGGGTGATTCCGGGTTCAGTTCCGGAAATTTCCGGGTTGGACACCGGATTTGTCAACGCGACCAAAACGAAATAGAGCTACGGGGATTCGATGAACTAGGGGGAAAGGGAGGAAATGTAGCGGTGCATTAGGATGGTTAGCTCACCCTGAACTCGTAGGGAGTGCTCGGGAGGACCGGAGATGACCGGAGACGGCCGGAATCGTCCGGGAAAGCTCCGGCGGTGGTTTGCGGAGAACTTGACGGTGAGCTCGATTGAAGGCTTCCCGGCTCGATTCCTTCGGTGGAGAGGTAGAGGATGGCGAGGCGGAGCTAATGGTGGTCTTGGTTTTGCTCGAGGGCTCCTCAATCAACGGCGGCGAGCTCGGCCATGGGAGCTAGCTTTAGGCCATGGAGGGCAAGAGGATGGAGAGGGAAACGGGAGAGAGAGAGTGAGTGAGTGGTGTGGCAGGTTTGTGGTCTTCTCCTCCACTTTAGTTTTCCCTTTTTACACAAAACACCCTGCACTTTTGTTTCCAACACGGATAGGTCCTTTCCCCTTTTAAAAGAAAAAAAGTAGCTCCTTTCTAGATTTAATTAAGGCACTAACTTATTTTAGAGAAATACGACAAAATTTGGGGAGGCTCCCCTTAGCTTGTAGAAGCTCCACAAATTTTGGTGTGACAAAATAAAAGGTTTTGAACCACTTTTGTTCATATAGGTTTGGATTAGGGCATTTTGCTAAATTCAAAATGTTGCTCCTTTGGTAAATTAGAGCAAGTGCAAAATATTACCTGGGAGTTTGTTGAAACAAGTTTGCATTGTGGTTTTCAAATGGTGCTAAACCATTTAGTGTGTTGCCCAGCAATTTACTATGGATGCCATGATGCAATTAAACACAAAAGCGAAAATTTTACTCGGGTTTTTAGGTTCTCAACTTTGGGCTGTTACAGCTCCCCTCCCCAGCTCGCGGCCGTGCTCCCCTCCCCAGCTCGCGGCCGTGTCCCACGCCGGACGCATCGAGCTCAGCGGCGACCTCCTCCACGCCGGCCGCGCCTCACGCCCCCACCTCGTACCTCCTCCACGCCGGACGCATCGAGCTCGGCGGCGACCTCCACGCCGGCCACACCTCACGCCCCCACCCCGCACCTCCTCCACGCCGGACGGCCAGCTCGCGGTCCTCCACCGCCCCCTATGCACTGCTCCCCCTCCCCAGCGCCGCGGCCTGTGCAACCGCAGGTGAGACAGTGGCATGTCAGCACGATGTAGAGGTGATGGGAGCAAGTTAGTATTTTGGAGCAAATTAGTATGGTAGAGCATGTTAGCATAATTTTGAGGTGAGAGCAAATGTTGCTAGTTAGATGTTCATCATTTTATTTCGTTTGCATGGCATTAGTTGTAGTTGATTTAGTTCTAGCTAAATGTATAGTCGGCAACATGGGCAAATTCATTTTAGTTCTAGCTAAATGTGTAGTTGATTTAGTTCTTTGTGTTCTTTTTTTTTATCTATGCTTCCTTGACTAACCCTGTATCAAATGCTTTTACTTAACTAAGTATCATGTCGGAGCCGGAGCGAAAGTTTCGTGGTGTTCACCGGAGACCCACGAAGATCCCGACTTGGGCAGCTCAGATCACAGTGGATCACAGGAAGATCCAGCTTGGTACTTTCAGGTGCCCGTGGCAGGCGGCCCGCGCCTACGACTGCGCGGCGGTCCAGCACTTTGGGGCGAGAGCGATCCTCAACTTTGAGGATGAGCGGAGCGCGGCGCACATGTTAGCGCCAGATGGCATGAGGATCGCGACGAAGGCCGAGGAGAGGGAGCACCGGCAGGCAGAGAGGCTGCTCAGGGCGCGCCACCAGCGCGAGGATGACCCCTTGGTCAAGGATCTCCTCCTTGATCCCCAGGTGATGGCGGTCCAGTACCAGGTCTTGAGCGAGAGCCGGCAGCAGCGCGGGCAGGGCGAGGCCGGCCCCTCCGGCACGCAGCAGCAGGGCGAGGACTCTAGCAGCAGCCTGTCCTCTTGTTGGGGCCGCTTGGACGACGTCACTGACACCGGCGCGAGTCGAGTTTAGGATGTCTATCATCCTACCTGTCGTACTACTAGACTTATCTTGCTACCTGTTGTACTGCTAGACTTATCATACATGCTACCTATGTATTATTGTGCTACTTGTCTATATGTGTTATGTTAAGCTAATATGGTTACATCGTTCTATGGTTTATTCTGTTTTATGTTTAATTATTAGGTAAAATGGAGGGATATTTGCTTATATATTTCGATTGTTTGTACTTTTCAGATGACGTAGCTTCCTCTCGGCCTTCTCCGGCCACCGATCACGCTTCGAGGGTATAAATCTTTCGCCTCTCTTGCTGCATAGGTTTATTTTGGTCTAGATCACCAAGTCAGTCGCGTAACCCGAGTCAGATCCCATCCGGAAGGGTTACAAATTTATAAATATGCAGGATTGTCCATCTTTGCATATTTATAACCGTAACACTTCCGGGTTGTCCTGTTGGACAGTCCGAGTACGTGTAGATCGGGTCGTGTTCCACGTTCTACCCCTTCCTGAGACGGAATTTCGGCAGCACCTCCCTGTTGTTCTTCGGATGCACACCCTCTCGGCTTGACAAGCTCGAGACGTGTATTCTGAAGAACAGCGGGGAGGTGCTGCCGAAATTCCGTCTCGGGTCGGGGTAGAACATGGGACACGACTCGATCTACACGTACTCGGGCGGGATAGGCCCCTACCTATTAGAAGTGTATGTGAACCCTTGCATGTTGTAAAAGATAAAATTTGGCCGTAATAAAATGGTGACATTGCATGCAAGAAAATAAAAATATGATGCATTTAATTTCATGTTATTATTATTTGGCTCACAGTAAAGCAGCAGAGGATGGCAGATAATGGGTGGATGTACAGTGGCCGAATTAGTTTGGTTGACAAAACAGATGAGTGGGTATGGAAGACGCATTTGTTAGTGAAGGAGTTAGCGCGTAAGGGTTCAGAGTCAGGCGCTCGTGGACAGTGCCCTTGCCCTCGTTGCAAGTTTCGTACACGTCAGGGAAAGGATGATATGATTAAACACCTCTTCTCTCGTGGGTATATGCCGAACTTCGTGACGACAGTCAACTTTGATGAGTACGAGCGCGAGAGTGGCAGGGTGATGCGGCAGCGGATCAATGGCAATGAAGATGATGGGATTAGAAACTGGCTAGATGATCTCCGTGCTGGCGACATGCCAGATTCGCCACCATCACAGGAGGAACCGGAGGAACCTCCAGAACCGGAGGAACCGCGTGAACCGGAGGACCCAGAGCCAACCGCGAAGGCCTTCTTTGCTATGATGGCCTCGTCTCAGAGGCCTCTGTACGAGGGTGCAAAAGTTTCTCAGCTCGATGCCATCTCGCAAGCACTAGCCAACAAGCTCCAGTATGGCAGCACCCGTTCATGCTTTGAAGCGCATCTGCAAACAACTGGTAACCTGTTGCCTGAAGGGCATTGTCTGCCTCAAAGCATGTACGAAACGAAGAAAATCCTGCGAGATCTCAGCATGGATTATCAGAAGATAGATTGTTGTCCAAAAGGATGCCTTTTGTTTTGGAAACAGTTTGCCAATGACAAGTACTGTATCTTGTGTAAGGCCTCTAGGTATCATGTGGTAAAAGGACCCGATGGTACGAAGACGCAGTCAAATGTCGCCATTAAGATTCTTCGTTACCTCCCATTCATACAAAGAATCAAGCGGCTTTACATGAACAAAGAGACTGCCACACAGATGCAATGGCACAAAACGGGGAAGAGATACAAGGATGAGCACGACCGGGAATTGATGGGACATCCATCTGATGGTACGGCATGGAAGAACTTTGATGCGAACCACCCCGATGAGGCAGCAGATGCTCGAAACGTGAGAATCGCGATAGCAACCGATGGATTCAATCCATATGGTTTGTCGACTACCGCGTACAGCTGCTGGCCCGTGTTTGTTATTCCGCTCAATCTCCCTCCTGGAGCCCTAATGCAAAAGAAGACCATGTTCCTCTCGCTGATCATTCCAGGTCCTGAATATCCGGGGAAGAATTTAAGTATGTACATGCAGCCAATTGTGGATGATCTGAACCACTCTTGGCACCACGGGACGTTGACATATGATCGTGCATCGAAGACAAACTTCTTGATGAAAGTTTGGTATCACAATTCCATGCATGACATGCCCGGGTACGCCCTATTCTGCGGATGGTGTACAGCTGGTAAGTGGCCATGCCCAGTGTGCAGGAACCGACTTGAGTTCATGTGGCTAACGGCGGGACGGAAGTATTCCGCGTTTGACACACATCGAAAGTTCCTCAAAAGAGGGCATCCGTTTAGAGAAGACAAAAAGAACTTCAAGAAGGGCAGAGTTGAGTGAAGAAAAAGCGATACCAACTTTCGATGGTGCAGCTGTTGACGCCGAGCTAAGTGCTCTCGTGCCTGCTGGGAGAAAAGGCCCACGATATGTGGGATATGGTGTGTCGCACAACTGGACTCACGTGGCAGGCTTGACGCAACTCGAATATTACAAGGACCTCGAACTTCCCCATAGCATCGATGTGATGCACACCGAAAAGAATGTTGGAGAGTCCCTCTTTCACACAATCCTGAACATTACCCCGAAGTCGAAGGATAATGTTAAGGCTAGAGTTGATGTTAAGAAGCTCTGTGATAGGGAGAGAATGCACATGAAGCCTCCTGAAGGCCGTCAAAAGAACTGGTTCAAGCCGCATGCTGACTTCTGCCTTAATAGTATGCAAAGGTCTGAGGCATTCCATTGGCTCAAATTCGTCGTGATGTTCCCTGATGGCTATTGTTCGAATATAAGTAAGGGAGTCAATATACAAACGGCAAAAGTCACCGGGCTCAAGAGTCACGACTATCATATATGGATTGAGCGGCTGCTACCGGTGATGGTTCGAGGGTATCTCCCCGACCGTGTCTGGCGAGTGCTCGCGGAGTTGAGCCATTTCTTCCGCACGCTCTGTGCTAAGCAAGTATGTCCCCTGATTATTCAGAAGCTGCATGAACTAGTGCCGGAGTTGCTGTGCAACTTAGAGACGATATTTCCGCCAGGCTTCTTTACTCCGATGGCACATCTTGTTGTGCATCTTGCGAATGAGGTACTCTTGGGTGGACCGGTGCAGTTTCGTTGGCAGTTTTGTATTGAGAGAGAGTTTAAGTATATTCGAACCAAATGTGGAAACAAAAATAAGATTGAGTCATCCATAGCCGAGGCAACTATCCTTCAGGAGATGGCAGACGCCAGGCTAACGTACTACCCCGATGATGTTCCCACTATGCATAACCAGGCCTCTCGGTACAATGTCGACGAGCCCAAGCGAGACCCCAAGCTCGTCCTCTTCCAGTGTCCCGGTGGCAAGAGCGGTGGCCAACAAGGTATAACTTGACCAATGATGAGCTGGAGTGCATAATGCTCTATGTGCTTATGAACATGAAGGAAGTGACCCACGACGAGCAGGGAGAAGAGGGCAGTTTCCTTAGGTAAAATGGGGAACAAATTACTTTGCAACTACTATCATGATTTCGTTCTAATACGTATTTTCTCCTTTTAGTCAATTCACGGATGAAATGTGGTCGGGAACATCAGATGGACCCAATGAAGCCGCGTTGGACACTCTTTTGAAAGAGCCTGCCCCCGGAAAGAAAAAATTCACGGTTTGGTTCAGGGAAAAGGTAATTTCAAACCTGTCCCTTCTACCTTGCAATTCGTGTATTATCCCTCTTACTAATGCACAAAACAATTTGTACTTGTAGGGAGCTGATCCCAACGTTGTGATGTCAGATGAGTTGAGATGTGTCTCCCAAGGTTGTAACCGTAGAGTCGAGAAGTATGAGAAGTATGATGTGAATGGGTACCGCTTCCATACAGAGCATCACCAGAACAGTCGGCCTAATGCAAAGACTATAAATACCGGGGTCTTCACCAAAGGAGCCGGTAATTATGATTACTACGGAAGGTTACAGAACGTATATGAGCTGACGTTCAATAACACGAACATATCACTCAAGCTTGTTGTGTTCAAATGCCACTGGTTCGACCCTGAGCATGGAACCAAAAGTACCCCTTCCATTGGGTTAGTTGAAGTTAAGCCTTCAACCACCTACAATGGATCCGATGTCTTTGTTGTGGCTCACCAAGCCTTTCAAGTTTATTATTTGCCCTACCCATGCAAGAAAGAGGGACTCATTGGTTGGGAAGTCGTGTTCCATGTATCGCCACGTGGTAAGCTACCCATGCCCTCCGAAGACGATTACAACAACATTGACCCTAAAACATACGAGGGGATTTTCTATCAAGAGGAACAAACCTTTGGGGACTTTGGCATACAAGGTCTTGAGGACCGCGAGGACAATGCACAAACAGGTGGTGACGTAGTGGTGAATCTAAAGGATATAGATATGCTCAACAAGTTACAGAGTGATAGTGATGACGATGATGAGCCTCCACCGTGCGAGGAGGTTCCAATATACAACACTCGTGATAGTGATGTTGATAGTGATGATAGTGATGATGACAACCCAGGACTTAACTATGAGAGTGATGATTAGGGGTGAGGGTCTTTTATGTCCTTTTGCGTACTATTTACTTTTCAACATGCTTCTTCTTAATTGCATTACGTCTTTATTCTTATTTACTACATTTTTCAACATGCTTACAAGTTTATCCTTTCTCAATGCAGGTGATTGACCAAGATGAGCCAAGGCAAGGAATCATCGGCCTCGGGCTCTCGGGAGGTGTAGGATGTGTTCGGGTGTAGCGTGTGTGAATTCGAACTTGTTTGGAGTTTGTATGAATGCTTGGATGAATTTGAATCATGTTTGTGTCATTTGGATATGTATGTGATGTTTTATTTGATGTTTCTGTGATGTTTTATAATTTGTGCAATTTTAATTGTATTTAAAATGCGCCAGAAACCAGCAGCAAAAAATTTCAGAAACTGAAAATATGGTCAAGTCTACGCCGACGGCATTGCCGTCGGCGTAGTATGCTGCGGGGACGCACAGGATGGCGCCACGTCGACGCTGGAGGACCATATGGTAACCTATACGCCGACGGCAATGCCGTCGGCGTAAGACTCCTCCCAGACGCACCAGATCAGCACACGTGGCAGACTAGGCCGACGGCACTGCCGTCGGCGTATAGGTGGAGCATACGGAGACAGTCAACGTTCCTTTTGTGGGTCCCACTTCAGATACGCCGACGGCGACGGATACGCCGACGGCATTGTTCGTACGCCGACAGCGTCCTACGCCGACGACGATATGCCGACGGCGGCCGTCGGCGTAGGACTACGCCGACGGCGATCGTTGCTACGCCGACGGCGGACCGCCGTCGGCGTTTTGACTGTTTCCCGTAGTGAACCTACCTATAACCCTTTTCCTACTAGTGTTAGTCCCGGTTGGCCAGCTTCCTAGCTGTTGGAACCGGGACTAATGCTCACATTAGTACCGGTTCCAAACATGGCCGGGACTAAAGGTCAGATCCGAAGGCATGTTTTCTACTAGTGTGGCTTGGAGATGTACACCAAGGGACTATGGAAAGAGAAACAAGGGTAAGGCTACTGTTCGGTAACGGGACGCGTCTCTTTAGAATGTAAAAATTGAGTGCAGTCATTCCTTGTCCTAGGAATAAACTGAGATTCTCACAACCCGTGAAGCCTGACGGTCATACTTCTCCAGAATAAAACTTGACTTTTGAATAAATATTTTACAAAAACATGCATTCGCTGTTAACCCACGGTCATAGCAATAGATAGAGCATATCAAACACTTATTCTCCTTTTTGAACTCAATCTCAAAATCCTTTCTTAGAATTTGAGGGAGCAAACATCAAGGAGGTGGAGGTTAATCCAGAAGACGGCGAGGTCTACAATGAAGAATCGGACTTATCTTGAGGAGTTGGAGGGGTCGTCGGCTACATAATTACATATGGAGCGGTCGCTAATGAAGGAGAGCTAGATTCTTAGGTTGAGATAGTTATAGCAATCCAGCCGAATAACAATAGGATAGTCTAAATAAGTTGTTGAGCCCCGTTTCTGTTCTTGGTAAGCTAGTACAAGTTGAATATCTTCTATCTGAATCTCCTCACTTGTCGGAGGAAGAAGATGAAATTTTCATACATGTTTGGACTGGCAATAATAAGCAGTGTGTAAATGTAAAGTTTCTGTTGTGTTGTACACTTGTACTACTCTGAGCGATATAATATGATATTAATGGAGCTGTTTTCATAAGTGTTAGTATATCAGTGAGTTGTGCACTACTACATGTCATCATGGGTCACCACACACTACAGGAATGGCGAACTGTGCCGACGGCTATTATCTGTGCCGACGGCTATTTATCGGGGCCGTCGGCACAGGGGCGACCCAGGACCAGCCGTCGACAAGTCCGTCGGCACAGAAACGGCCGTCGGCACAGACATTCTTTCCCGACGGCCACCGTCGGGACACAGGAGGCCGTCGGCACAGCATATGAGGTGACGTCGACGGCACTCTGTGCCGACGGCAAAGCCGTCGGCACAGGCCTCTACCATTTTTATTCATTTTTATGTACATAGATGGGTGTCTATTGCGTCGTCCAATTGGTGGGTGTCTATTCACAAAATTTGAGAAGCAATCCTTCAGAAGTCGGCTTGAGTAGAATTTTCCCTCACGGTAGAGCTGCAGACCCACAAAACCAAGTTGTTGAACTACTTTTGACACCGAGGAGTCGCTCTTTGGGTCAATAAGAAGACCAAGATGAGAGGATTTCATCTCTATAGGTCAAACAGTCTCCCTTGTCAACAATCTCTTGCAATTTGTTAATGTTGATGTTTGTCACCTTCCCATGGCCTAACCTAACACAGCCAAGCAAAAAAGTCCACTGGGCTACCCCCTTTCGACGCACGTCATTGGGGGTAGACGAAAACGTTAGAAATTTTTGCTTCTGCATGGTTTTAGTGTAAGTTTGCAAGATTTTAGTGTGCCCAAGATTACACAGAGAACATTCTTGAACCGCCGATACATAATTGACTAAGAAACAAGTAAACATGCATGTAGAACAAATTACAACAATCACGAACAACTAACAAATTTCTCCACCCTATGCCGTGCGTGTGCTGCCACCCTTGCCCTTTGACGAAGATTCTGCCTTCTTGCCTTTGCCCTTGGACGAAGCTTCAGCCATCTTGCTCAGTGCTTCAACCCTCCTTTCCTTTGACGACGGCATGAAATCGTCGTCATCATCGCTGTCAACTACCCAGAGACAGGAACGACCGTACGAATTACGGTCAGCTTCAGTTCGGTAGAACAGACTATTCGTAACTTTCCTGTCAAACTTATCTGCAAGCCTGAGCATTTCTGCACGAATTTGGAGCGGGGTTCTATACGGAAACCCATCGCGGCATAGCTTCGCCCCGAGTGAAGCGAGATGACTCTCAGTGTGCAAAATTTCTTCAATTGGAACTACCCTACCATCTACCTTCAAATTGCTTGAAAGCCTAGCGAGATGCTCGGATGCGGAAATGTGAAACCCAGACACACACTTCTCGCAAGGACCAATACACACCATGCTTGCGCTCAAGTGTGTACCATGCCTACCTTCGACTGGGTTATATAGAACTACCGGTGGCGGGAAATATTTGGGCGGGAAACGGTGGCGGGAAATATTTGGGCGGGAAACGGCTCAGAAGCACACGAAGGAAACACACGATCTGTGTGCTTCTTCTGGATCCAACGGCTCACAAGCGCTCGAAAGAAACACACGATCCGTGTGCTTCTTCCTGATTGGGCAACAAAACACACGGTTTCTCCTAGCTACAGCCCGACACTGATTCACGGTCGAATGTCGTTGCATTCAGTGTCGGGCATAGCTAGGGAACCCGAATGTTTTGTGTTTGAGGGTCACTTCGATCCGGCAAGACATCTCTGATGATTACAACCGTCCGGCAAGACGTCTCTGATATTCTACAACCGTACGGCAAGACATCTCTGATGATCTGCAACCGTTTGGAACGGTCACAGGTCATCAGAGACGTCTTGCCGCTGGTTGCCCAAAGATGCCTCTCCGAGTGACGCTGGAATGTTTTGTGTGAGTGAGTAACCTGTCTGAGGAGGTGGGCTATATATAGGGTCGCAAGCCCTTTCGAGTGACTCCCTCCAGCTAGCCAATCAGGAACAAGTACGCGGATCGTGTGTTTTCTTCGAGAGCTTGGGAGCCGTTGGATCAAGTGAAAGAAACACACCGCTGATCCAACGGCTCAGAAGCGCTGGGAGGAAACACACGATCCGTGTGCTTCTTCCTGATTGGGCATACTACAGCTCACAAGCCCTTTCGAGTGACTCCCTCCAGCTAGCCAATCAGGAACAAGTACGCGGATCGTGTGTTTCCTTCGAGAGCTTGGGAGCCATTGGATCAAGCGAAAGAAACACACCGCTGATCCAACGGCTCAGAAGCGCTAGGAGGAAACACACGATCCGTGTGCTTCTTCCTGATTGGGCATACTACAGCTCACAAGCCCTTTCGAGTGACTCCCTCCAGCTAGCCAATCAGGAACAAGTACGCGGATCATGTGTTTTCTTCGAGAGCTTGGGAGCCGTTGGATCAAGTGAAAGAAACACACCGCTGATCCAATGGCTCAGAAGCGCTGGGAGGAAACACACGATCCGTGTGCTTCTTCCTGATTGGGCATACTACAGCTCACAAGCCCTTTCGAGTGACTCCCTCCAGCTAGCCAATCAGGAACAAGTACGCGGATCGTGTGTTTTCTTCGAGAGCTTGGGAGCCGTTGGATCAAGTGAAAGAAACACACCGCTGATCCAACGGCTCAGAAGCGCTGGGAGGAAACACACGATCCGTGTGCTTCTTCCTGATTGGGCATACTACAGCTCAGAAGCCCATTTCTCACTATATATATGTAGTCATGGCCTCCATTGGCATAGCACATCTAAACTGATATCTGATCCCTCATCACTCTCCCGTGGCGTCACCACCGCGTGTGCCGTCCGCCATGCCAAGGTGCTTCCCTCTCCCTCCCCTACGTACCTAGGTTGCACGCACCTTAGTTGTTTGATCAAATTCCCCACTCATTTTTTCAGATCTCGGCGGGAATCGATGATGACAACCGGCCATTTGTTGGACACGGGCAATGTCCGGGACTGGGCTCCGCCGGGGTGGCACTGGGAGGTTTCTTCCGGGACGCGTAGTTTGGTGAGGAATCCGGGTGACGTCGTCGACCCGGATCTTGTTTGGTGGCCGTCGCGTGGGCCAGCCTCGGTGCAGAGGCCGCCGGCCCCTGAGGTGGAGGTGCGTCGCCGTATCAGAGAGGAGGACGAGCATGTCCGTCGCTACCTGGTTAGGTTGGATACGCAAGCGGTGCATGACAATATGTGGTATACACTTTATAGGGATCCTCCTCATGTGAGTATTGCCCCAGTGATGGTTCCTTATCTTTGGGTGCAAGCCGCCGGCCGCTCAGCACCTCGCGGCTTAGGACCCGGCAAAAGTTAGTTACATTATTTGTGATGTATTATGGATTAAATAAAGATGTAGACTGGTGGCTATAAGCACATTCCTACTAGTGCAAGTTTGTTGTCACTCGTCTATGTACCCAAGTTTGTTGTCATTCGTCTAGTTTAGTTTTCTTATGTTCCATGGTAACGTGACTCTTTTGTTTTGAAGGGTCCTCAAGATGCAAATAGTTTTGCAATTAGCACTGATTCATCTCATACGCAATCACTGTAGGATCGGTCGGAACCCCACCCAAACCTAGGTGTGACCGACATCACCGGCTTCACTTTCTCTCTAGTGAGTTTCTGCACTTAGAGGTGAAAACTCCCCTTTCGGGCGAACCGGATGGAATCTTGTGTCGATTTGGGGTAGACTTTGGTTTCTCATGTTCCTATGGCCTGACCTAACACAACCAAGCAAAAAAGTCCACTGGGCTACCCCCTTTCGACGCACGTCTATGGGGTAGACGGAAACGTTAGGGTTTTTCCAGCGGATTCAGGGTTTCGCCGAAGCGGGGCCCCGGAGCGTCGGAACCCCACCCAAACCTAGGTTGTGCCATACCATATGTGTACAAGTGTGTTGTGTGTTTCAAATGTCCAAGAATCTACTCCTAGGTGTGACCGACATCACCGGCTTCACTTTCTCTCTAGTGAGTTTCTGCACTTAGAGGTGAAAACTCCCCTTTCGGGCGAACCGGATGGAATCTTGTGTCGATTTGGGGTAGACTTTGGTTTCTCATGTTCCTATGGCCTGACCTAACACAACCAAGCAAAAAAGTCCACTGGGCTACCCCCTTTCGACGCACGTCTATGGGGTAGACGGAGATATAATACAATATGTTTTTTTTGTCTTCGGTCAACTGTCTAGGGTTTCGCCGGAGATATAATACAATATGTTTTTTTTGTGTGGCCCTACCATATAACTGTAAAAATTTATAACAAAATTTATTAAAAAATTGTACAAATTTATAGCAAATAGGTGCTGTCTGTTTTTTAAATGGAATAAAAAAAAGAAAAAGCCTAAGCCGACGGCAAAGCCGTCGGCATAGGTGCTCTCTGTTTTTAGACAGGGCACGCGCCCGAATCGGCTACCTCAGTTCCAAATCGAAATCCAAATCGAGCACCCGCCCGAATCGCTTGCTCCGGCGACCCTCCCCCCTCCCCCCCTCCACCGCACCACCGGCTCCTCCACCAGATCGAGCGGCGGCGCGGCCGGGCCTGCTCGCCGGCGTCCACCCGCATCTCTCCCCCACCCGCTTCTCTCCCCCACCCGCCGCTAGGCTCTGGCCATTCCACCTCCTCCTCCACGCCTCCTCCGTCCACCCTACACCCCGTCGTCCACCCTCCACCCTCCACCGCGACGCCGCCCACCCTCCTCTCGAAACCCTGCAACCACCACCACCACCACCAACGAAAGGAGCATGAGGGGAAGGTGGGTTCCTCGCTGCCGCCGCCGGTAGAAGCACAACCTGAAGCTCCTCTTCCTCAACTCCTGTCATTGCTGCTGCTCTCCACCAACCAGAAGGTGGGTTCATCTCTTCCTCTCTTCAATTTCTGCAATTTCCCGTGAACTAGTGTTGTGAGCAGACTAGATTGGAATACAGAGACATGTACGTGCTAGTTTGGTAGCTGTTTCCTAAATCTGAAATGTATGTGAATTTGTGAGCAGACTGCTGCATTTTTTTCGGTTGTTTAGCTACTAGGCACATTTGTGAATTTGTGTAAGAACAATAATTGCTAACAGATTCAGAATTTTCAGATTTAGGACTTAGTGAAAATTTGTCATCTAAATTGCTATTTGTAAAATCATCGGGAGCTTGTACTTATGAATGATCCCTGTGGAAGAACGATAAAAGGAACTATATTTGTGACGATCAAATTTCCTCTCTTTTTCTTTTTTGTTCTTTAGTTTACTATTTGCTTCAATATTAATGTTGTCATACTTGTGTGCTAATATTTATTGTTTCTCAATGCAGTTGATTGAACAATATGAGTCAGGGCAAGGAAAGCGCAGCTACCTTGGTTAGTACGCTGAAGGCACAGAAGTCTAACCTTACACGGAATGGACGACCTACCACCTCGCGTTACGCCGCGGACGAGGGTGCACGAGTAGGACGAGGTGGAGGACGAGGTGGAGGACGAGGTGGACGGCAAGGTGGAGGACGAGGTGGAGGGCGAGGTGGAGGACGAGGTGGAGGAGACGTGGAGCACCCACCCTCCGCTTCTGGCGACGTGGATTCCGAGTTGCCCTCCGCTTCAGGCGACGTGGCTTCCCAGAACCACCTGGAGGACGAGGTGGAGGACGAGGTGGAGGACGAGGTGGAGGTGGAGGTGGAGGCGGCGCCGAAGCGGAAGAAGAGCCGTGGCGAAGCAGGAGTCCCCGAGGAAAAATACTGGCCTAAGACCGAGGAGGCGAAAACCCTCATTGAGCCTCATGGCGTTGAGTAAGTGTACTAGTTTTGTAATTTTGAACATGAAATTTCATTTTGGTCATAACAATTTGGCATATGTACTAATGTTTACTTATTGTGCAGTTCATGGACATGGACAGGCCCTAAGATTCCACGCACTCCTGGGAGCTTGCTTGGAGCTCTGATTAGGAAATACTGGCCAGGCTTGTACACTACAGGGCCCGAGGACGAGCTGAAGTTAGCCACGAAATGGGCGGACTATGAGGCTGCGCCGTCCCCACCGTTCGAGACAGCTGCTCACGCCGTGATCACCACTTTTTGGGTAACACATATTTTTCGAATTTCATTCATAGTTAATGACCCCACCGTGATAACTCATGACTCACAATTTTTTTATGCATGGTTGAAGCGGTTTTATCGTGTGCTGGACCAGCAAGCCGCGGATAGCATTTTGCATGCTCATTGTGTGAGGTTGACACGGCAGCAATTCTACAACCAAAAGTTTACATCCGCCAATGACTTTACCTATGAGAAGACGGGCAAGAGGGCCAAGAAGGCGGATAATGCCAAGAATGCAGCGGAGATGACAAAGGAGGAGTACATTTCGGTAAGTACATTGTCAATGGAATTCTATATTGCTGCTAAGTTGCCATTGCACTTAGCTCTTCTTGAATTGCATTTTCAGGTTATGCCCGACTGGGCCGACCGCAAAGAAGACGCATGGGATGCGTTGGTTAGGAGGTGGGTCGGGGAAGACGAGGATTTCAGCGCCGTGAGCCAGCGGAACAAGGCAAACCGAGGCTCCGAGGGAACACACAGTGCGGGAAACCGCAACCACTTCCTCTTTAAGGATAAGATGGTATATATATACATGGAACGACGTGCATTTATTTTTACCGCATGTTTCTACTTGGTATGAATAACATTTCTTTTCGTGATGCAGGACGCCGAGACTGGGACGGTAAGCACCCACATCGGTGCGTGGAAGAAGATGAGGGAAAAGAAGCCCGATCCAAAGAAGCCTCAGCCACAGGCTCCTGAGTACTACGGCAGAAGCGAGGAGGCCGTGAACAGCTACTGCACGACGTTCCAGGGGTTTCACCCGGAGGTGGATGACCCCTTGAGCGAGGAGGTCGACGAGAGGTCGGTATATATATATATATACATGGAACAACGTGCATTTATTTTCACCGCATGTTTCTACTTGGTATGAATAACAATTCTTTTCGCGATGCAGGGCGGTGGTCCTCTCGGGGCACGGAAGGCCGCATGGCCGTAATCGCACTCTTAATAAGGTGGTTAGGCCTGCCATGACCTTCACGCAGGCAAAAGCTACTCTCCCTGACAACAGCCCACTGATCCCGCCTCGTCCACAGCCTCGTCGATCCACTCCCATCGATGTAAGTTTTTTTGCATCCTCTTTCCGACATTCGTTCTTCCATGGCTAAGTTGACCAGATTCATTCTTTTCGAAATTGTAGCCCGATTTTGAGGAAGCCTACGCTGCCGCTCATGCGCAGTATGAGGTGGCCTTTGCCAAGTGGGAGGAGCAGAATAAGCCTTGGACCGAGTATCAAAAGTTGTTCCGAACTGTAAGTTTTAACCTTTACTTTTGTCAAATATGACAAGTCCCACTTCCCTAGTTTGAGCCTTCATTTTTGCAACACCTGACATCTAAACTATCTTGCAGTCGGTGCTGAACTTTTTCACCACTGGAGTGCGGGTAGCCCCTCCTATGGAGGAGCCTCCGGAGCCGGGTCCGACTCCACGGATGCCATCGAGGGACGTGTTCGCTCTCTCCTACTACAGAAGAATCCCGGTATGTTTGATCCCAAACCACTGGTTACTGCTTTCCTTTGCCTCGCAGTTGCTAACTCTTGCTCAAACATGTAGGAAACGGAAACCTCGTCGGAGAACCCACACATTGATCCTTCTGCTTCTCCTAGTTCCTCGACGAGTTCGCCTCGCACCACACCGTTACATAGCGGTGGTCCTTCTGCCGGTGCTTCAGCTTCTCCTCGTGCTTCCGGTGATTCGCCTACTTTCGGTGCTTCTGCTGCGGCGATCCGACGCTCACCTATTATGAGCCGGGGAGATATGGGGTACACCCCGTCGCCGCAATAGATGTAGGGCTTTCGGCGTCTAGACATCTTCCTATGTATGTATATACTTGATGATGGTCCTATGTGTATATACTTGATGATACAGCATTTTGTGATCCATTGTGATCAATAGATGGAGCCATTGTGTGATCTTGCTTGTTGTGAATTTGTCGTGATTTTTGATTATTTTACTGCTATTATTGCTGCAAAAAACGAGCTGCTGGATGAAAAAAATTCTGGTAACACCTGTGCCGACGGCAATGCCGTCGGCACAGACCCCTAAATGTGACCAAATGGGCACACCTGTGCCGACGGCATTGCCGTCGGCAGAGGCCCCTCCCAGGAGCGCCCAGCAACATCCACGTGTCCACTCTGTGCCGACGGCATTGCCGTCGGCACAGGCCCATCCACCTCGACCGGCCTGTGTGGGCCCCACACGCCGCTGTGCCGACAACCTAGGTGCCGACGGTGCGTTTCTGGCCGTCGGGAAAAGCTGTGCCGACGGTTTATACCTGTGCCGACGGCCAGGTGGCCTGTGCCTACAGTGGTCTATGCCGACCACCCTGTGCCGACGGTGGCCGTCGGCATAGGTATGTGCCGACGGCATTTGGACCTATGCCGACGGGCTGCGGCCGTCGGCACAGGTGGCCATTCCTGTAGTGACAGTAGTATATTAAATTCGTCGTGCTGCATGTAAGGGACTTTTCACATAACAATTCGAGTAAACCATCATGGTACTATTTATCCAGAGCTTAGTGAGATAATAAATACACGATTCAAATCACACAACACCGGTAAGATCGAGTAGCACAACACCTTTCGAGTGCTCCTCCAGTTATTTAGCCATATATAGTGTTCATGCCCAGACGCCTATAGATAGTACGGACGTCCGATGATCACGAACAGTTGCTGGGCATGGTGAGGCCGCACTTGCCCGGAAGCGCCATGGCGCGCTTGGCGTCGATGTGGTACATCCTCAGCCATACCCCGGCGACGCCCTTGTAGCGGCAGATGCACGACAGGTTGGCCTTCCCAAGGGCGGCACAGCAGTTAGACGACGGGCTGTCCGTCGGGTTATTCACCGCCGCAGCGGGCTGGCAGAGCTTGAACTCGTCGTTCGACATGCCGCAGATGCCGTGAGCGCCCTCTGTTGCGGCGAGGGAGATCACCAGGACAAGCAACAGCGCTGCAGCCAATGCCTGTGGCTTCGCCATGGATGATCGATGCTGGTTTGGTTTCTGTTTTGATTTCTAGCTAGTCTTGCTTTCGATCGGGATGTGTGAGATGGTTGTTCGGTTTGGGGCTCTATTTATAGGGGCAGGCGTAGCGTGTATTCTGCATTGAGCAAGCACTTGGATGTGCCAAGTGACCAAGAGTTCCCCGCATGTAGTAGCACTATCACCGTGTGTCATGAAAAAATCTTCCCATGAACTCAGTCGCTAAGCATGCATGCAGTGCTGAGTAATAACGACTACCATTGCGAAACATCAGGAGCACGCCGCAAAGACCAATTCTTCAACGTGCCCCACTCAAGCTTTTTGCATTTAAAAAGAAAGACGGCTCATGATAACATTTTTAAGATTGAATTGTTTAACTGACCAAATCGATTAAGACAGTCACCAAAATCTCCTTGTTTATGTTTCGCTGCCGAACTAATAGTTTCATTAGCTATGACCAGATCGGTCCCTCCCCCACTATTACCGCCGCTAGAGATGTCGTCGGGAAAGACCCGACGGCGTGGCGGCGGCGGGACTCGCGGGCGCCGATTCGGGCATGGAGGCGTCGGCGTCGCCTCCTCCGACTTCTCCAACTATTGTGTTGTGGGTCGCAGCGCTACGTGCGGCAGCGCGGCCTCGGGGACTCAGGCGGTAACGATGCCCACCTGAGTCAGGTTCTCCATACCCGTTCTGCGGTCACTCGTCACGCCGGCTCATGGCGGTGACTTACGATGGCCCGATTGGGCGTGATGGCCCGCGGCACGAGGAATCCGGGGTAGTGGCCCCGGACATGGCGTTGGCGTCCTCTTCTTTCTAGAGGCGGTGGCTAGCTGGTGGTCCAGAGATCGAGTTGCGGGTTTGGATTGGCGAGACAGTCGGTGAAAACCAAGCTTCGTCTTCGGTCGTGGCGGACAATGGTGGTGCCTCAATGTGTCGTTACCTTGTGGAAGATATCATTATTGCAGCGCTCGTCTCCTTGCTCAAGATGCTTAAAGGGAAACCCTAGAGCTTTGTCTTCGGTAATGGTGGATGATGGCGGCACTATTCTCCCTCTTGTGGGAATCGTTTTGGAGCACGTGTTTACTGAAGGGGTTTAGGACTAGTCCGGGCAGCAGTGTCGTCGTCGCATTCCTTCCTGAAGGTGCTGCTTGATACGCGGCGATTTGGAGTGCTAGGAACGTGGTGGGAATACTTTGGATGGCGCAACGGTTGCGGGACTTCTTCGTTTTTCATTGATCTGTCGTTGTTGGCTTTTGTTTCTCTTATCTTACTCTTCTTTTCTTTTGGGTTTTGATTGTGTTGTGGCCCCAGCGTGTTGTTGTTCGGGTGTTCGCTATATTAATATAGCGGGACGCAAGCCTATATCGAGTTAAGGATGGAGAAGCTAGGCTGAGGCGTTACGCACTGGAGGATGCACCCACCGTGGTTTCAGAAGCTTTCTTCAGACTATGCGGAGATCTGGGTATCTTGGCAATTGGTAGGTGCTTTTGCCGACTATTTTCTTTTTGGACGGCTTGCCGACTATTTTCGGTAGTGATGTTAGGGGGAAACAGCTAGCTAGAAAGAACGCATGACGGATATTGTTTGCGGCGGCTGTGGAAAGGAAGCTCAGCCAGGTCTTGATCGTCATGATAACATTTCAGGGCATGCAAATTCGGCGGGACGTCATGTAAGAAAAATAGCACTTATTTGTATGCCAATCGGGTATTTTGCTGCCCACCAGCACTTAATTAATTCACGTGTCTATTAAGGTGTACTCGTATCCAACTATCAAGGCTGATTTTGCTCACAGCTAGGCAACACTAATTGCCATCCGATCTTGTCTGTGTCCATCTATGATGCAAAACCTGGAGAAAATAAATCTTTCATTTCTTTTTCAGAAAAAGAGATGAAGCAAAACACGTTTGAATTTTTTTAGGGCAAAAAAAACAGATTAGTGAAAGTGTGCTTATCAGAGGCAGCTGGTAGGTCCGACGAAATTAGATTAGGTTATCAAATTGCATGAGATAGGACGCATCTCTAGCAGATTTTTCCATTTTATGCTCGTCCTATGATAGTTTCTCTTCTCAGGTGGTTGAACCGCTACTGGCATGTGGAACTTGGGACATTCCCACCCTATCGTCTACAGACAACAATATAGATACCATTGCATGGCTATGTTCATCTGTTGTTAAGGTGATGGAATTGATTTGTATTGAAAAGCAATGTGCTACACTGCTAAACTGATGTATTTCAGCTTAAGGCACGGTAGTTCAGTTCATATCAGTAATGGCATATCAAGACATGCATTGCGCAGACAAAAGGAGTAGAAGACACTGCTACTAATCTGGCAGAATTCACAGCACATAACATTCAAAACACGCTACTAAAACATTACTCCATACAACCAACTGCAACCAGACATTTTTGCGCTCATATAAATCTGCATCTCGCAGCGAAATAAGGTGAATGATTTGTCTCGCTCCCCACTTACAACGCAGGAGAAGCAAGCATACATGGCCAGCATTCCAGCAAAGGATAGGTTCATGAAATCAAATTCCGGACTAACAGGTAACAGCTACACCAAAAGAGCTGTACAGCCTTGTGATAAACTGGTGCAGGTGAACTAGGCATCACGATGAGGCAGACTCTTAACAAACAAGCAGCCATTACACCCGGAATTTCAAACCCAAAACAGAGTACTAGTTGCCTTTGGTCCTAATCGAACACTTCAGGATGAATTCTTTACAGTAGCGAGAAATGGCACTCCGCTACATCCGGTCTTGATGGTGAAAGATGTAGCTGGAGAGTTCCCATTCCGCCTATGTAGATGAAGGAGGGTGGTGGTGCTGCAGCTGCTGCTGGTTTCCTGATACTTCAGCAGAGTGACCGTTATCATCAGCATCACACTGAAAGGGGGAGGTTCAACAAGAGAGATCATCAGCAACGAGAAATGGTTTTCAACTTGATATGGCAATGGGTGTGCTTTGCTACAGTATAAAAAGAATCATGATATTTTATATTTAGCGAAAAGTCTTGCACAGAGAACTAGTTATCAAATCTAATGCATAGGGACAACATGCATAGTCAACGAAACAGATAAGACAACTTCACGCACCAAGTCGAAAAGCATATCAATAGTGAGATCTGTATCAAATTCATTGGCCTTCAGTGCTTCAAGAATGAAGTCAGCAGGCACATCTGGAAACATTGTCGAGATAGAATCCACCACAGCATGACTTGCATCAGCAGCTTCTCCTTTTGATGAAGACTCGGCAGAGATGTTGACCTTTCCCAGGCTTTCAGCATAGTCATCAAAAGAAAGGGAGTCTGGGAGCTCATACCCAGCAGGCTTGTCAGCAGTCCCATTCTTTTCAGTTCCATCTACTTGCTTCACAGGGTCCTTTTCTTTCAAGCTTGCCGCAAACGAAGACTTAAAGGACGGCACGAAAGGAGTGGCATGTGGATTCAACTGAGAAGACCGCTCCATTGTTCCTGATTCAACAGACCTGTCAAAATAAACGAGGAAATATTAGTATTGTACGAGCAGTCATGAGCTCATGACTCATCTGTCATCATACTATACTACATTTTTCGTACACATAAAATTATATCATTATTTTTTCAGTAATACATGCTTGATATGAGTATCACTTTGAGGAGTGCAAAAAGGTACGAATTGCGAAAAGAAAAGGTAGATGAAATTCGTCTCCACACTATTCTATCGTTGATTCTTCATGCAAATTATAACCCTAGGAATTACAAAGATCAACAAACAGTAGTTTGCCACAATACAGCACACTAAGTTAAGTAAAATGTATCACATCTTAGCTAGAGTATGCATCAACCAGAGATGATTCCCCACTGTTAGATGCGTAGATCAGGAGGACATCCTTACTTACAGGAAGATCAAACTTGGGAGTTTCATGTCATGCTTACACAATTCAGGCTATGGACGGAGTAACAATAACCGCAGCTAACAGCAATTGGGTGCAACAAACACTTAATACAAATGATTCCACATAGTAATTTGACATAACACTGTACTTCACATTCCTTGGATGCAGAAAAGAAATGATCCAACAGTTAAATGACGAACACCTACTAAAAAGAAGGGCATAAATAGAATGATAGAAAATCGTAGCAATCCCAAACAAACTAGATTTCATTACCCAACTGTCTACAAGCTCTAATGCAGGTACCAAACTTCAACCAGGAAGCAACATCTAATCAGCTATCGCATTCACAAGGAACAGGTGCAAACCATTAATTTCTCACAGCCAGACTCCAGCAACAAAGACGAAGCTGCTATAGGCTTCTACACATCGAACGCAATTAGCACAAAACGAGGAACCGAATCTAGTTCGTGATGCCATTGACATCTCGACCCATCACAACCTTTATTTCAGAAAGGCTGGGTCGCTGGGAAGCATGTCCAAACGTTAATGACCAATCTACGACTCCTGAGAGCAGAACCCGCAACTATGAAGCATAAGGAACCCCCGATGACCAACCTCGAGTTCCCGATCTCCTTGCTTCCCCCAAAAAAACCTAGCACGAGCGAACAATCCCATGATCCCTGGGCCTCGCACCAAATCCGCAACCACAAACGCAACAAAAGCACCGCGAACACCTCAATAATAGCGTAAAATCAAGCGGGACACCGAGGATCAAGCAACAACCTAGGTACCGCCGCCGCGCGGCGAGATTGACCTCGCCGGGGCCGCGAATCGGACAGGACACGCCGAAAGGGGGTTACCGGAGCGAGGGAAGGTGGCCGTACCTCGGTGCCGACGGGAATCGAAGGGGAGCGGGGGAATGCGCTAAACCCTAGGCGGCGCGTTGGTTGGTCGTCGTCGGCGTCGTGCTCGCTTCCGTCGGGGAGAGGGGGAGCAATAAAGGCGAGGGGAAAAGGAAGGTGACGGGAGGACGCCAGGGAGGGGGTGGTGGGCCCGCGCGACGTGGAGGGGAGGACGTGGGGCGATCTTGGCGGTTGGATACGGTGCCGTTACCGGATGGACGCACGAGATTGCGTTTCTGGGGCACGCGCCGTTTCTGCCTGTCTTCCGCTATTAATGGGGGTGCCTTTTCCTGGGAGTGGCAGCGCGTTTTACTTTTGGAAGAAAAATGGGAGAGGGTGTGGGCCATGTGGATTTGCAGAGTAAATGGTAGCACAGCGTTCACGTGCCTTCTCGGCGGCGGCGGCGACGGCAGCCAAAGCATGACCACGCCGGCGGCTGGCATCCATCGGAGGCCACACTCGCCGTCGTGGCTGCCGGCGTCCAAACAGAAATGAGTTCATGAGCGTAATACTACACCGCGTCCATGAATCCACGCAATGGGATTCAACGTCTTAGATCGGACAAAATCAGATTGACAAACTGTATCGTTTGTTAGAGCATCTCCACCGAGACCTCTAAATCCGTGTGCGGCACCCCCAATTAAAACCTAATTAGAGGGTGTCGGACGGCGCACGCAACCCCTTTCTGGGCCTTGGTCCACCCGACCTCCTTTGGAGATGCGTCTACCTTGGTGGGCCCTAAGGGTCCACTTGGCAGCCCCTCATGGTGCACTCCTTATTTAATTTCTTAAATAATATTTTTCGAATATTTCTTTTATTTATGTTTTATTTAATTAATTTCTAATTGAATATTTTCTTTTTCAGAAAATTGTCCGAATTAATTACTTATCATATAAACATATTTATATGATCCGGGACACCTAGTGTCCGCCGACAAAACACTTCGGATAAATATTTTTCCTCGTCTATAAATCCTTAAAATAAATCTGATGGTGATAGAAACTATTTCCGTCACTCCGAGACACCTAGTGTCTACATATGTTATCTCTCTGATATAAGATATATCAATCACGTGGAGACCATTCCGATGATCCACTCTCTATATTTCAGACCAACCATAATACACAACAAACTAGACCTGACTTAAGCGTGTGGCCCCTACAGGTTCGATAACGTGTAACTATAATTAGATGTACTCATCTAATCACCAGCCAGGGTTAGGTCCATGGACAACCTGAATAACTGCTACTGTTATGCGAAGAACACTTTGTTGAACCTAATGGTTATCAATGTATCATTCCCATTAGTCATGATACTGAACTTACCCAAGATTAAGTATTCCTGATATTTCCGTGAATCAATCTTTGAGTCACTATATCTTCGTCTATCTCGTTAACCGGTAAGTTTCATTTTCTCATTCCCGTAATCCGATATCCCACACGATGTAACTTCATCATGCATTGTCTGCAGAACATATTGGATATCATACATACCGAGTGGGCTCTGGAAGTATCTCTCTTTTGACAGAGGAGTAATTTCCCATCTTGAAACATTAGGATATATGCACACTTTTGTAATTACCCGGTGACTGCCATTATGATCACCCTGTTACGGCCGTGATGGTTGACAGTCCCTAAAGTAACTCTTCCAATATGCACAACCCTAATAACCTCATGGTCTAAGGACATGTCATATAATAACCTTACTGTGATATTGCACTAAGGACATAAGACACTTTGGAATCTCTTAGCATGTCAAGATTTGGGTCTACCCAGACATATTGTTTCCACCAACAATATGCTACTCATTGATGTTGACATAAACAATGTCCTAAACCAGGAAAACACGGTTATTAAGCAATCAACGAATTAGTCTAAAGGCTAGACTAGGGTATACTTTATTCTGTTCATGTCTCTACACGTGCGTGTGAGTTTTTCTCTAAATCACATATTCAGGAGCCACAACAATTATAGCATAGAATCATGAAGCATAATTATGAAACAGATGTTAATCTTTATTGACTTTTGGGCATACATCCAACACACGTTGGGTTGTTCTTTTGTTGGCACTAGAGTCGACGATTGCTGGTGTGCATGTGCACTATAAACTCTGATGTATGTTATTGGAGACAGTGCTTATGGTACCCGTATGACCTTAATGTAATTAAAATATGCATGTAATTATTCATGTATTATTTTCGTGGGCTCGATTGTTGTTAGGCTCTTGTTTGCCATATTTGATTTATGGGCCAATCTAAATCACTGTGATTGTGGGCCAAATTGGCATTACTTTGTACTGGGCCTAGTAACGGGACGCACCCGAAAAGGGCCCATTCTATTTTGGGCACCTAATCCATCAGGCCCAAGCTGGGCCGGGGAACTATCCGGCCCAAATAGGGCCCGGGAACCATCCGGACCAAAATAGGGCCAGGAAACAAATTCGGCATAAATAGGGCCGGGAAAACAAATTTGGCCCGAATAGGGACGGGAAACCATCTGACCCAAATAGGACCGGAAACCACCCGGCCCATTACAAATCGCCCAAATCTCATACACCACGTGTCGCCTTCTGAGTACGCCATGTGTCGGCTCTGGTCCCTCCTAACCTATCCACGTGTACGCCTCAGGTTCGTCCACATGTACTTCTCGAGCTCGTACACGTGTCGTAAAGCCATAGGACCGCATGTCCACATATTATGTAGCCACATTAAGAGCTACCCTTATGCCACGTGTCAGTCTGACATCTCCTCACGTGGCGCGTTGTTAGTGGACCTCGTGTCACCGCCCTACTCGACCACGTGTTGCCTCCTAATTGGGCCACGTGTGCACCTCCTTCCTCTAGCTGTCGCCGTATTATTGGCCCAGATGGCACATAATGGGTGCTCCACGTGTCGATGTGTCATTTGTACACGTGTTGGTATACGGAAATGCCTCGTGGAAGCAGTTCATGATGCCACGATTCACTTGATGTCATGCTAGACGACAAGATTGACGTCACCCAACCGTCCTGACAGGTCAATCATTGGTCTGACAGAAGTGCCGCCACTTTTCTGGCAAGGGGACAGCCAGGGGTGACGTTATTTTCCGTCACGGTCAATTGGGCCTGGGGGCCTCAGGCTGGGTCTGGCCGTTGATACGTCTCAAACGTATCTATAATTTCTGATGTTCCATGTTGATATTATACCAATTGTTACATGTTTTATATACACTTCATAGCATTTTTATACATTTTCTAGGACTAACCTATTAACAAGATGCCACAGTGCCAGTTCCTGTTTTCTGCTGTTTTGTATTCCAGAAAAGCTAGTCTGGAAATATTCTCGGAATTGGATGAAACTTGGATAGAACCTCCTATTTTTCCAACACGTACACGGAGTCCAAAGGAGAGACGGAGGGGAGCCACGAGGCAGCCACACCATGGGACCATGCGGCCCCCCTGCCGCGCCGTGGGGTGGTGTGGGCCCCACGGGCGTCTCCAGCCGCCGCCCTTTCGCCTATTTATTCATCCCGACGCGAAAACCCTAAATACCCGAGCCATTATCCACGAAAAGTTTCAGAGACGCCGTCGCCGTCAACCCTAGCTCGGAGGGTTCAGAAGCTCTTCCCGGCACTCTGCCGGAGAGGGGAATCATCACCGGAGGGCTCTACATCACCATGCCTGCCTCCGGAGTGATGCGTGAGTAGTTCATCCTTGGACTACGGGTTCATAGCAGTACCTAGATGGTTGTCTCTCCACTTTATGCTATCATGTTTAGATCTTGTGAGCTGCCTATCATGATCAAGATCATCTTATTATAATGCTACATGTGATGTTTGCTGGGATCCGATGAATATTGAATACTATGTCAAGTTGATTATTGCTAGCGCTAAGTTGACGAGGGAATATCTCCCCGGCAATAGCGCCAGAAACTATGCTTGATGCGTGTAACGTCACACGTCAGTTGGGAACCCCAAGAGGAAGGTATGATGAGTGCAGCAGCAAGTTTTCCCTCAGTATGAAACCAAGGTTTAATCGAACCAGTAGGAAAACGAGGTTGCTTCGAAGGTGTTGGTGAAGGAGTGTAGTGCGGCGCAACACCAGGGATTCCGGTGCCAACGTGGAACCTGCACAACACAATCAAATTACTTTGCCCCAACTTAACAGTGAGGTTGTCAATCTCACCGGCTTGCTGAAAACAAAGGGTTAAACGTATCGAATGGAAGATGATGTTTGTTTGCATAAAACAGTAGAGAACAATGATTGCAGTAGATTGTATTTCAGATGTAAAAGAATGGACCGGGGTCCACAGTTCACTAGTGGTGTCTCTCCAATAAGATAACTAACATGCTGGGTAAACAAATTACAGCTGGGCAATTGACAATTGATAAGTGCATATAACATGCATGTGTGAGTTGTGGTGTCTACTATGAGATTCATTTGGGCATTACGACAAAGTACATAGACCGCTATCCAGCATGCATCTATGCCTAAATAGTCCACTTTCCGGTTAACATCCGTACCCCTTCCAGTATTAAGTTGCAAGCAACAGACAATTGCATTAAGTAATGTGCGTAATGTAAACAATACATTCATCCTTGAATAAAGCATTGCTGTTTTACCCCTAGTGGCAACAACACATCTACAACCTTAGAACTTGCTGTCACTATCCCAGGTTAAATAGAGGTTGAACCCAACTATCATGCATAAATACCCCCTCTTGGAGTCACAAGTATTCACTTGGCCAAGGCTTCAACAAGTAACGGAGAGCATGCAAGATCACAAATGACATAGACATGATAATATAATATTCAGCTCCACATAGGTATCAATATAAGTCAGATCCCAGCAAACACAACATGTAGCATTACAATAAGATGATCTTGATCATGATAGGCAGCTCACAAGATCTAAACATGATGGCACAAGTGGAGAAGACAACCATCTAGCTACTGCTATGGACCCATAGTCCAAGGATGAACTACTCACGCATCACTCCGGAGGCGGGCATGGCGATGTAGAGCCCTCCGGTGATGATTCCCCTCTCCGGCAGGGTGCCGGGAAGAGCTTCAGAACCCCCCGAGTTAGGGTTGACGACGGCGGCGGCAGCGAATATGTTCTGGATGAAAGGCTCGGTGTTTTAGGGTTTTCACGTCTCGGGGAATAAATAGGCGAAGGGGCGATGTCGGCGGACCCCCGAGGGGCCCAAACCACCAGGCGGCGCGGTGGGCCCACTGCCGCGCCGCCTTGGTTTGGCCACCTCGTGGCTCTTCGTCTCTCCTTCGGACTCCGTGTACGTGCTGGAAAAATAGGGACTTGGCCTTTTGTTTCGTGCAATTCCGAGAATATTTCCAGAAGTAACTTTCTGAAACCAAAAACAGCAGAAAACAGGGAACTGGCACTGTGGCATCTTGTTAATAGGTTAGTCCCAGAAAATGCATAAAAGTGATATGAAGTGTATATAAAACATGTAGCAAATGGTATAATATAAGCATGGAACAGCAGAAATTATGGATACGTTGGAGACGTATCAAGCATCCCCAAGCTTAGTTCTACTCGTCCTCGAGTAGGTAAAACGATAACAACAAATAATTTCTGAGGAGACATGCTTTCACACAATCTTGATCAATATATTGCAAGGCTCATGTCATGAATGAAGTGACTCAAAGCAATGATATAGTTTGCTAACAAATAGATAAAGAGTAAACAATGAATCATATAAGCAAAAACTTTTCATGAATAGTACTTTCAAGACAAGCATCAAAAAGTTTTGCATAAGAGGTAACTCATAAAGCAATAGATTCAAAGTAAAAGGCATTGAAGCAACACAAAGGATGATTAAGTTTCAGCATTGCTTTCAACTTGTAACATGTATATCTCATGGATAGTTGTCAACATAAAGCAATATAACAAGTGCAATAAGTAAACATGTAAGAATCAATGCACACAAAGTTGACACAAGTGTTTGCTTCTAAGATAGAAAGGAGTAGGTAAACTGACTCAACATAAAGTAAAAGATAGGCCCTTCGCAGAGGGAAGCAGGGATTAAATCATGTGCTAGAGCTTTTTAAGTTTTCGAAAGCATATAGAGAGCACAAAATAAGTATTTGAGAGGTGTTTGTTGTTGTCAACGAATGGTAGTGGGCACTCTAACCCCCTTGTCAACCAGACTTTCAAGAGCGGCTCCCATGAAGGACGTTATCTCTACCAGCAAGGTAGATCATCCCTCTTCTCTTTTGTTTACACATGTATTTTAGTTTCTTTATAGATGACACTCCTCCCAACCTTTTGCTTACACAAGCCATGGCTAACCGAATCCTCGGGTGCCTTCCAACATTCACATACCATGGAGGAGTGTCTATTTGCAAATTAAGTTGCTTACTGATAAATCAGGGCAAAACATGTGAAGAGAATTATTAATGAAAGTTGTAATTAATTGGGGCTGGGCACCCCGTTGCCAGCTCTTTTTGCAAATTATTGGATAAGCGGATGTATATGCCACTAGTCCATTGGTGAAAGTCTGTCAGAAGTAAATGACAAGATTGAAAGATAAAACACCACATACTTCCTCATGAGCTATAAAACATTGACACAAATAAGGAGTAATAAAGTTTTGAATAGTTTAAAGGTAGCACATGAAATATTTACTTGGAATGGCAGGAAATACCACATAGTAGGTAGGTATGGTGGACACAAATGGCATGGGTTTTGGCTCAAGTTTTGGATGCACGAGAAGCATTCCCTCTCAGTACAGAGTTTAGGCTAGCAAGGTTGTTTGAAGCAAACACAAGTATAAACCGGTACAGCAAGAATCACATAAAAACATATTGCAAGTATTATAAGACTCTACACTGTCTTCCTTGTTGCTCAAACATTTTACCAGAAAATATCTAGACCTTAGAGAGAACAAATATGCATCCCAAGTCTCAACAAGCTCTACGGTAGTTCTCCACTACTAGGCTTTAACTACATGATGCAAGAGCTTAAACATGATCTACTTGAGAGCTCAAAACAATTGCAAAGCATCAAATCGAAACAAGACAATGATCTACAAGAATGCATATGTCTTTTCCAATACCAACTACTACATGTAGCATTTTCTTTCTTCCAAACAAACACCAATCAATTTATTTAAACATAAACTCTCCAAATGATAATATAATGCAGCAAGAGAGTATTTATAAACAAGTGCTAACAGCTCGAAGAGATGCATGAAAAACAGGAGCTAAAAGCACTGCAGTAGCTAGTTAAGAATACTCAACAAATATAAGTGAAGAACATGAGTATTCACATGAAAAAGCGGAGCGTGTCTCTCTCCCACACAAGGATTGCTAGGATCCGAATTTATTCAAACAAAAACAAAAATAAAAACACACAGACGCTCCAAGTAAAGCGCATAAGATGTGAAAGAATTAAAATATAGTTTCACTAGAGATGACCTGATAAGTTTGTTGATGAAGAAGGGGATGCCTTGGGCATCCCCAAGCTTAGACGCTTGAGTCTCTCTGAATATGGTTGGGATGAACCACGGGGGCATCCCCAAGCTTAGGCTTTTCACTCTTCTTGATCACATAATATCACCCTTCTCGCTTGATCCTTGAAAACTTCCTTCACACCAAACTCAAGACAGTTCTCATTAGAGGGTTAGTGCATAATCAAAAATTCTCATATTCTGTAATGATACAATCAATCCCAAAGCTTCTGGACATTAGCTACAGCCACCAATGCTTTGTGGAGCAAAGAAATCCACACAAACACAGTAAAAGAGCGAATGCAAAACAAAAGGCAGAATCTGTCAAAAACAGAACAGTCTGGAATGACGAATTTTTTCGAGGCACTTAAGTTGCTCAGATGGATCTGGCCTAAAATAATGAAAGTTGCGTACATATCTCAGGAATATGCGTGATTTTTTCAGAATTTTTTGAATTTTCTACAGGGAGATAAGCTCAAATCCGTGACAGCTAAAAATCTGTCACTGCGCAGAAATCCAAATCTTGCATCAACTTTCAATATAGAACTTTACTTGGCACAACATTGCGATAAAATAAAGATACAAAGGAGTTGCTACAGAAGTAACAAAACTCCTTGACTCAAAGAAAACAAAAATAACAGCAAATAAAAAGATGGGTTGTCTCCCATAAGCGCTTTTCTTTAACGCCTTTCAGCTAGGCGCAGAAAGTGAAAATCAAGTGTTCAAGAGAAGAAGCATCAACATCATAACTTGCTCTAACAATAGAGTCAAAAGGTAACTTCATTCTCTTCCTAGGGAAGTGTTCCATACCTTTCTTGAGAGGAAATTGGTACCTTATATTACCTTCTTTCATATCAATGATGGCACCAACAGTTCGAAGAAAAGGTCTTCCCAAAACAATAGGACAAGATGCATTGCATTCAATATCCATAACAATAAAATCAACGGGACAAGGTTATTGTTTACTGTAATAAAAACATCATTAACTCGCCCCAAAGGTTTCTTCATAGCATTATCAGCGAGAAAAACATCCAAATAACAATGTTCCAAAGGTGGCAAATCAAGAATATCATAAAGCTTCTTGGGCAAAACCGAAATACTTGCACCAAGATCACACAAGGCATTGCAATCAAAATCATTCACCTTTACCTTAATGATGGGTTCCCAACCATCTTCTAATTTCCTAGGAATAGAAGCTTTAAGTTTCAACTTCTCCTCCAGCTTGCAAAAGAGCATTTGTAATATGCTTTGTAAAAGCCAAATTAATAGTGCTAGCATTGGGACTTCTAGCTAATTTTTGCAAGAACATAATAACTTCAGAGATGTTACAATCATCAAAATCAAAATCATTATTGTCAATGGTGGTGGAACCATTGTCTCCAATAGTTTGAAAAATTTCAGCACTTTTATCAGAAAAAGTTTCAGCAGTTTTAGGCAATTTCAAACGCTTTGCAGAAGTAGTAGAGACATTACCAACACCAATAACATTACCATCAATAGTAGGAGGCTTACTAGCATGTAAACATTAGCATTACTAGTGGTGGTGATAGTACAAACTCTAACTATACTATTCTCTTTTTCAAGTTCTTCCTCTTTTTCCCACCTAGCATGCAATTCAGCCAACATCCTAATATTATTATCAATTCGAACTTGGATGGCATTTGCTGTAGCAAATGACTTAGTATCTTTAACTTCATTAGGCATAACTTTCAGTTTTAGAATTTCAACATCATGAGCAAGACTATCAACTTTAGAACAAGATCATCAATTTTTTCAAACTTTTCCTCAACAGTTTTATTGAAAGCTTTTTGTGTGCTAATAAATTCTTTAAGCATAGCTTCAAGATCAGAGGACACACTTCTATTGTTGCTGTAGGAATTACCATAAGAATTGCCATAACCATTTGAAGGATAAGGCTTATAGTTGTTGCTACCAAAATTATTCCTATAAGCATTGTTGTTGAAGTTGTTGTTTTTAATGAAGTTTATCAACATGCTCTTCTTGAGCAACCAATGAAGCTAAAGGAACATTATTAGGATCAACATGAGATCTACCATTCACAAGCATAGACATAATAGCATCAATCTTATCACTCAAAGAGGAGGTTTCTTCAACAGAATTTACCTTCTTACCTTGAGGAGCTCTTTCGGTGTGCCATTCGGAATAGTTGATCATCATATCATCAAGTAGCTTTGTTGCTGCACCTAAAGTGATGGACATAAAGGTTCCTCCAGAGGCTGAATCCAATAAGTTCCTTGAGGAAAAATTTAATCCTGCATAAAAGGTTTTGATCATCCAAGTAGTCAGTCCATGAGTGGGACAATTCTTCACCAAAGATTTCATTCTTTCCCAAGCTTGAGCAACATGTTCATTATCAAGTTGTTTAAAATTCATAATGCTACTTCTCAAGGATATAATCTTAGCAGGAGGATAATATTTCCCTATGAAAGCATCTTTGCATTTTGTCCAAGAATCAATACTATTTCTAGGCAAAGAAAGCAACCATTCTTTAGCTCTTCCTCTCAAGGAGAAAGGAAAAAGTTTCAGTTTTATAATATCCCCATCCATATCCTTATACTTTTGCATTTCACAAAGTTCAACAAAGTTATTAAGATGGGCAGCAGCATCATCAGTACTAACACCAGAAAATTGCTCTTTCATAACAAGATTTAATAGAGCAGGTTTAATTTCATAAAATTCTGCTGTAGAAGCAGGTGGAGCAATAGGAGTGCATATGAAATCATTGTTGTTTGTGCTAGTGAAGTCACACAACTTAGTGTTCTCAGGAGTACTCATTTTGAAAAACAATACAAATAAAAAATAAAAAGTAACTAATTTTTTTGTGTTTTTGATAAAGAGCAAACAAGACTAAATAAAAATAAACTAAGCAAGACAAATAACAAAGTAAAGAGATTGGGTGTGAGAGACTCCCCTTGCAGAAGCAATTCGGTTTTCCCCGGCAACGGCGCCAGAAAACGTGTTGCTAGCGCTAAGTTGACGAGGGAATATCTCCCGGCAACAGCCAGAAACATGCTTGTACGTCACACGTCAGTTGGGAACCCCAAGAGGAAGGTATGATGAGTGCAGCAGCAAGTTTTCCCTCAGTATGAAACCAAGGTTTAATCGAACCAGTAGGAAAACGAGGTTGCTTCGAAGGTGTTGGTGAAGGAGTGTAGTGCGGCGCAACACCAGGGATTCCGGTGCCAACGTGGAACCTGCACAACACAATCAAATTACTTTGCCCCAACTTAACAGTGAGGTTGTCAATCTCACCGGCTTGCTGAAAACAAAGGGTTAAACGTATCGATGGAAGATGATGTTTGTTTGCATAAAACAGTAGAGAACAATGATTGCAGTAGATTGTATTTCAGATGTAAAAGAATGGACCGGGGTCCACAGTTCACTAGTGGTGTCTCTCCAATAAGATAACTAACATGCTGGGTAAACAAATTACAGCTGGGCAATTGACAATTGATAAGTGCATATAACATGCATGTGTGAGTTGTGGTGTCTACTATGAGATTCATTTGGGCATTACGACAAAGTACATAGACCGCTATCCAGCATGCATCTATGCCTAAATAGTCCACTTCCGGTTAACATCCGTACCCCTTCCAGTATTAAGTTGCAAGCAACAGACAATTGCATTAAGTAATGTGCGTAATGTAAACAATACATTCATCCTTGAATAAAGCATTGTTTTACCCCTAGTGGCAACAACACATCTACAACCTTAGAACTTGCTGTCACTATCCCAGGTTAAATAGAGGTTGAACCCAACTATCATGCATAAATACCCCCTCTTGGAGTCACAAGTATTCACTTGGCCAAGGCTTCAACAAGTAACGGAGAGCATGCAAGATCACAAATGACATAGACATGATAATATAATATTCAGCTCCACATAGGTATCAATATAAGTCAGATCCCAGCAAACACAACATGTAGCATTACAATAAGATGATCTTGATCATGATAGGCAGCTCACAAGATCTAAACATGATGGCACAAGTGGAGAAGACAACCATCTAGCTACTGCTATGGACCCATAGTCCAAGGATGAACTACTCACGCATCACTCCGGAGGCGGCAG